>VWZD01011592.1:0-26805 GCA_013396695.1 Sakesphorus luctuosus
CACTGGTATTTGAGGCTCTTATTAGCTTTTAGTGACATTTTTTTTCTCCCCAGGTTGTGTGTTCCTCATCTTCCAACAAGGCTTTAGGGCATGGAAGGCTCTTGTGTTGGTTAAGACACTGTCCTGATCCTCTGAGTGATTTGTATGTCTTTTAATTCCTAAATAGTGTTACAAATTCCAGTTTATCACTGTGTGCATTCTCGTCATCTGCTTGGCTTGGGTTACAAATTTGTTTAATGTTTTTTTCCTGGGTATTGCCTAATATTAACTATGTCTCCTAAATGAACCAGATCAATAAAATATAATCCTAGGACTTCACCAGGGTAATTGAAAATTAGTTTAAATATACATAAATTCCACAGCATAATTTCAATATGAAATCAGAATTAATAAATGGATGTAGAAACTACACACAACAAGAAGTGCAAAAGCAGCAAGAGATTTGTTTGCACAGAGTATTTCCCCAGCAGGAACTGCTGTGATACAATTCAAAACTGACATAAGATTGACATAACAGTTTATTGGCAACATCACAAAATTAAAGCTTTAAGCAAAAAAAAAAAAACTTAAAAAAGTACTCAAAACATGGTAAAATATTTTTTTGTTTTGTTTTGTATCAACAGAAAGTTTTGCTTATTAAGAAAGTTATGTAGACAGAATTTTTTTTTTTAAATTCAGATGAGGTGACTTCGTATCGGAGAGTTTATTAGTTACCAAAAACTTGTATGTGAACTTGTAAGAAAAAGAATGCATTTTTTGCACACCTATCTCTGATATTTAGTCTGCATTAATGCAAATTTCCTTGACAGCTTAGCTGACATGTAATATCCTGCTACAGTTTGTAAGTGACACAAAAGCCTTTCCTGATCAGCCAGCTGGTGAATGAGCAGTGATAGCAGTAATTTTTATAGACACAGTTGAGAGGAGTCGTATGTTCAAGGGCTTGCATTTTTCTTTCTGGCATCTTGCAGTAGCATCTCAGGACAAAGAATGATGCTGCTCCTCTCGTGAAAACTAAAGCAACATCAACACAATCACCATCCCTGAAGGTTTTTAAAGTGAGCTTGGCCGTGGCACTGAGTGCCATGATCTGGTAAAGGGACTGGAGTTGGACCAAGGGTTGGACTTGATGATCTCGGAGGTCTTTTCCAACCCAATCCATTCTATCATTCTACGACTCTTTGAAAGCAGAGTAGAAACAAAATGTTTCATGTCTGCATAAACTCAGCTGTAAGAAGGTTGATCCAGGTTGCCATGCCTCATACTCGGTTCTTTTTGGTTACTACCACATTCCTTTTCAATACACGCTTCACACAACTCACAGAATATGCAAAATTATTGTACCCTTTTGGTTTTCTCCTATCAAGTGAAAAATACTATAAACTGGGGAAAAAAATCCACAGATAATAATATAATAGAAGAGAGAACACCAGTGCTAAAGATACCATGCCAGATTTTCAAGGACTCTGTGTATGGACATGGTTTAAATGGCTCCATTTCATCCTGGTAGGAGAATGACTTGGGATGCCACACTTACAGGCTACGTAGCTAAAGAAGCAAAGGAACGTGAAATAAGTCCTATGGGGAGAGGCTGAGGGAGCTGGGGGTGTTTAGCCTGGAGAAGAGGAGGCTCAGAGGTGACCTCAGCACTCTCTAGAACTACCTGAAGGGAAGTTCTAGCCAGGTGGGGGTTGGTCTCTTCTCCCAGGCACTCAGCAATAGGACAAGGGGGCACGGGCTCAAGCTCTGCCAGGGGAAATTGAAGTTGGAGAGCAGAAAACAATTCTTTGCAGAGAGAGTGCTCAGGCATTGGAATGGGCTGCCCAGAGAGGGGGTGGATTCCCCATCCCTGGAGGTTTTTAAAGTGAGCTTGGCCGTGGCACTGAGTGCCATGATGTGGTAAAGGGAGTGGAGTTGGACCAAGGGTTGGACTTGATGATCTCGGAGGTCTTTTCCAACCCAATCGATTCTGTGATTCTATGATTCTAAAAACCTTTTGGCATTTGAGACATTCTTCTATCTTGTTAGCTGAAAAGGAAAGCTGGTGATATGACGAGTGGGAAAGAAACTCGGGGGATACACACTTACACTGAAACTCCTGTGAGCACCAGGCCAGTGAGGTCCTTCCCAGCGCAAAGCTGAGTGGCTGTGCTTTGGGGAAGTTCAGTTCCTGTGGCCGTGCCCAAATGCCACAATGCATATTTCCACCCACCCACTTTTTTAGCGACTTCTTGGGATGCATTAAATCATAGAATCAGATGATCAGATTACTAATTCTAAGAAAATAATTAATATGATACACTTCAAACTTTTCTTTTTCTTGCAGGATCATTCAAAAAGTGAAAAGAGTTACTAATTAATTCTTTCTAAGTGTTTATTCTGGGATTTTTTTATGGTATGGTAAGCAGAAGTTCATACAGTAATTGAAGAATTTGACTTCTCATCTAGCCATAGAAAATGACCAATCCCTTTTGGCAAATACTGTGTATGTTCCCTCATTAACAGAATTAAAGGTTTTAATAGCTAAATGAATGATGGAGAATGAATAAAGACTAACCTAGGAGAAATTTTCTAGTGGAAATTTTTGGACAAATTGTGTGTGTTAAAAATTACAAAACCATCAAGATTTCTGAATATTTTAATGACTAAGCCATCAGACACACATTAATCTTGAATGTTTTGACCTTATGAATAATAATGAAGAGAAATTGCCATTTATTTCTGCAATATATAGCCAGCAGCAGGAAGTCTCCAGGCTATGGAAGAAGAGCAAACAGCTTATTTGAACCATGGCAAAAGGCTTTGAGTTCCATTACAGTCCTTGAAAGCCCAGTAAGTTGCAATAAATATTGTTTGAGAACACTAAAGGAAATGACAGAGAAACATTTAATTTCCCATTTGTACAAAACTGTACAGTAATATTGTACCAAAGTGCTCAAAACAACAGTTCCAGAGATCAGAGTCATACAATGGTTGGAGTTGGAAGGGACCCTAAAGATCCTCTACTCTCAACCCTGCCATGATGGACAGGGACATGTTTTGCTGGACCATGTTGCTCAGAGCCCCATCCAGCCTGGCCTTGGACACTTCCAGGGATGGGGCAGCCACAACTCTCTGGGCAGCCTGTGCCAGGGCCTCAGAACCCTCACAGCAAAGAATTTTTTTCCTAATATCTAATCTAAACCTCCTCTCTCCCAGTGTGAATCCATTCCCCTTGTCCTGTCACTCCACGCTCCTGTAACGAGTCTCTCTCCATCTTTCCTGTGGGCTCCCTGCAGATATTGGAAGGCCACAATTAGGTCTCCCCAAGGCTTTCTCTTTTCCAGGCTGAACAACCCCAATTCTCTCAGCCTTCCCTTGTAGGAGAGGTGTTCCATCCCTCCAATCACCTTGGTGCCCTCCTCTGGGCTCACTCCAACAGGTCCGTGTCCTTCCTGTGCTGGGGATTCAGGGCTGGATGCAACACTCTAGGTGGGAGTCTCACCTGTTTGTATTAATAACCTGGTTTTGTTAATAATCATTAAAATATCATTTGCTATGCTAATAAAATGATACAGAAGTAGCAATATTTTTAGTAAAATTCTAATTGAATTCTTTTATTTCCTTTAGGACACAGTATTTTCAGGGGAAAACAAAAAAAATAGTATTCATCCATATGTCTCACTGAATTATTTTCTTTTGGTGAGAAAATTTGTGGAATTAAGTTACTCTGAGGGACTGTGGGAGATGTGGATAGACCACTAAAGCATGTGAAGGGCCGTTTGAGCTTTAGCAAAATTTGTTTCACATTAATAAAGATATATCTATGTAAATATATACACAAACACATCTATAATGTGATGAATATGACTAAAAATACTTTCACAGAGCCAGCCATAATGGTAAATAGAGGCTGTGCTGCTCTTGTAGTTCTGGTAAAAATCTGTATTTTTATTTCAAATTCCCATTTTTTTTCCTCTTGGAAGCATTGAATTTCACCTACCAGTTGGCTCCTTTTCCCTATAATCTTATTAAGTGCAGCAAAACCCATTAGGCTTTCTGATTTTGAATAACCCCCAAAAATCATCTGGTTTTGAACTTTACTTTCTTCATTTTGATTTTCTTTAAGAAATAGGAAGATAGTATTACTCTTCTGGGCAATTTATGTAGAATAGAAGTGCAAGCTTCTCTTTAAAGTCAGACTGCTTGGAAAGAAAATGAGGTCAATTACTTCATTAGCTTCCTTTTCAGAACCAACTACTCTAAGCCCACATTATGGGACTTTGGCACATCACAGTGGTTCAATATTTACAATTCTTGCTTTACATTTAAGGAAGAGCCAAAATTAATTTGCTTTCTCTGTACCAGCAGATCATAAAAAGGTTGTCACAAGTACTGAAGCCTCACAAGGGACTTCAGGAAGGTGCCTGCATAGACTGCTATGGATAAAGAGGCCCTGTATTGCTTTTTACAGACACAAATCACTAACATCTTACAGTGATTAAATAGCCTGATTCTTCTTTTAGGAAGGAGCTGTGGCATAAAGGGAAATAAAGACAGCCCTGAAAGCATTCATCCTTCTCAGATGAGGAGCCAAATGCACTGTAATGTTCACACTGACTATTTTTAAAAAGTATTTCAGCTGTGGTGAATGTATTATGTGTCTGTTGTTCTTTGTGAGCTCAGAGTTCCCATTTGATAAAAGAAGCTTTTATGGCTGATCCATGTGTAATAGGGTGTGATGGAAGTCTTACTGACTGGGATATTTACTACAAAGAAAGATAATTAATTAATAATTTACAATCAGATCATTTTTACTATGAATTCACTGTTTGAAAAAATATAGGGAATATACTTCTTTTCTATTCATACTTCATTTCCAGAGAGCAAAAGAAATGAGCTCAAGGCTTCTACAGACTTACAAGTGGGTAATTCTGGATATCATAAAATCATAGAATCATTTAGGTTGGAAAAGATCTTTAAGATCATCAAGCCCAACTGTCTTGTCTGTCTGAAGCACTGTCTAAGGGAAAACTGTAAAGCAGACATGAAAACAGAAAATCAGGAGAAATCCAAAGTGAAACATCTGAAGAATGTAGCAGCTAAAGAACAGAACTGAGAAACAGATTTGATAAAAATTATCATTCAGACTGCTCTTCTGCTTTTACATTCCTAGACAGAGATTATTTTAAAACTGTGATGCTCTTGGAAGCCTTCCTAATTTTGGCAAAACCGCTTACAGAGAACTTCAACTTGCTTGGTTTTGCAAAACATATACTACAGAATGTATGTTTTGACTAAGAATTGAACATTTCTGGATTTCTGGGGTTTTTTTTGTTAAATTGTACAGTCATGCAAGATACCACATTAAAAGGAATCTGCAGAAAGAACTAGTAGCAACAAGTCAACTTCTTATGAACTAAATCATTTCATGTCGTACTTAGTTGTGAATATAACAGGACAGCTTGAGGGGTTTTTCTTCTTGTATTTAACTAGTTTTATGGAGTGGAAAGCTGATACACTTTGATTATGACCAACAAAACAAATATTGAACACAGTGTGGAGGTGACAGATGTCACCCCATTCCAGGTTAATGAACCCACTCTGCTCAATATTTGCTACCAAGAAGAAAGCAGTAGAGTGTAACCCAAACTGCACAGGGTTACAGAAATGATGGCACTGCAGTTTGGGTGCTGAGAAGGATGGTAATGATCTTCCTCCCCAACAGTTACTCTCTGAGGCTGTCAGTGCTCCTACTCCACAACATGCAGGAGGTGTCCAAATCCAGGTGTTTCTCACCAAACTGGCAGGGAGCACACTGTACTGCAGTGGACAGAGGGATAAGTTCAGAGCTTGACTCTCTACAGCTGATTTAAGCACTTTGATTGAGCTATAATGGATTAAAAAGAGAAAAAAAATCCAGAGGATGATAAACCTGAACTGTGCACTTTAGCATCACTGAAGTAACTGTGGGATTGCTCTTCTCAAAAATACAGAAGCCAAAGTTCACAGATAGGACGCAAATTGTTGTCAGTGACTCATGAAGAATAATGTATTGAGATGCCCTTAAATTCCTGAGTGGAGTTGGGTAGTTATATCTGGAGAAATGTATCCCTACCCCATGGTCAAAGGGGCACAGTCAACAGATCAGCTACTGGGGAAAGGTCAGCAGTTTCTGAGAACCTGCTGGATTCAAAGGGAAAACAAATCTTTACAAGGGGACAGGTGGAGGACAGGGGACAAAGATGAAACTTTAAGCTTTTATGTGCTGTCAGCTTCTAAATTTGCCATCCCTCTTGTACCTTTCTGTCAACAATACCCATAGCATTGTACTATAGAATAATAAAACATAAATGCCAAAGAACAGTATCAATAACTGGTTCATTAAGGCTAGAAATTCTGTCAAGATTAAGATATTTCAGCTTTTATGGAAAACAGGTTATTTTTGCCCTTACACCTCTGTAAAATCAGACATTTTCCAAGAAACTCAGTCCTTCAGGAAAGGCTTGCTGCATCAGAAGTTAATTTATTTTTCATTCATCTTGACATAAAGATCAAGATACCAACATTGCAGCATTTCAGGGTTTAAAGGGTGGTAGTAACTTAACTGAATACATTAGCCATGCATCTGTATGGAGATTTCAAATGCTGCAAAGGGCTTCTTGGTACTTTCTGCACCTAAGAAAAGCAGGAATTGTTCTTATTTTAGCTATTTAAGAAACACCATGAGCATTTTTGCACAACTAAAGAAACTTGTGAGCACCAGAGACTAAGGTCAGAGAAAGGATCAGAAGCTCTTACGTTCATATAAAAAGTCATTTATAGCAATGACTCTCTGTTGCACCCTATTTACCAGTATCAACCACTTTGAAGAAGTGTTTTACTTTGAGGCACCACAAAATGCTCAGTGAAAGTCCTGAAGATTTTGATCTGTGTCCCTCAATGATAATGAAGAGGGACACTTAATAACTCCATTTTTCAAATACTGCAGACTCAGGCAGATGGCTCCACACCAATTTACGTTGCTCTGTATATTTAAAGGTTCCTCCTTTGCTTCCTGCTCTTCTCCCTCAGCCCATCCCTCACCTCTGATACCCACACTCACACCTGCACATCCCAAGTCTGAGATACATCAGTGTGGGTGGAAAGCTGAGGTTCTGAAGCATACAACAGACACATATAAATTGATGGCCCATATAAGCTTCCCAAATGATGCCACCTCAAGGACTTTGGTGCTTAAAAAAAGTACTAAATTCTGAGGAGTAAAATAACAGTTGAGGGGAACAAGAGCCCTGAGATCTGTGTGGCTGGAGCAGTTTAGTGAGGAAGCTTGCTGTGTTTTGACTGAGCTGTAAGGAGTTTTGTGAGAAAGCCAAATGCTTATACAGGTACTGAGCCACCATCCCTGCAGGTATTCAAAGGTGTCTACACATGGCACCTTGGCACTTTGAGACATGGTTTAGTGGTGCAGTGCTGGGTTAAAAGTTGGACTCAATGGTCTTAACTTTTTCCGACCTCAATGATTCTATTCTGTGATTCCACGAAAAAGTCATCAGTCATCACACTGATAGCAGAATTACAAAACTAAATCCTCTATGTATCTGCAATACCCTGATTTTTACCAGCTCATACAAATCCCTTCATTACACTGCAAGAGTGATTAAGGTAAGGGGCCGACCCCTTTCTTGTCAAAGGCTTCAGACAACCTGCCTGATGCACAGCAGCTTCATTACTGTCCATCAACTTACAACATCCCTCTCAGCCTCTTGGATGATGACAAGGTCTACTAAAAATATCTTCCTCCAGTGTTTTCAAATATCATATGAATGGGAAAAGATATGCAAAACTAGATTTTTATGGAAAAGAACTCATTTGAAGTATTTTAAAGAGAAATTTGCAAGTTTTTTTCCCAGATTTTCCTCTTCTAAGTATCTGAAATGTAACTGACAGCCTTCTGGCCTTATTTAACTAATCAGCAATGTTACCATTGTTGATAGGATGAGTAAATTATTAATTTTTTTTTAAAGCAAGGTTTATTCATGAAAGCTGCTAAAAAGCATTAAAATGTTGTATATGTTGCCTCTAAGTGTCTGAACACACACAGTTAAAATTATTGTGAGTAAATCTGGATCTGAAAAACGTTAATGGAATGTAAACATGCAACAAATGTTTTCAGAAACGCTACTGGATATTTGACAAATTGTTTGTTCTTCCATTCACATTACCAAGTAGCCTGTAGAATAAAGCTGGGAGGTTATCTCAGTGATTAAACTGTTCATCACTAAGTAGCTTTTCCCTTTCTCCTATAAATGTCAAAGTTATTTAAGTGTCTTTTTACAAATAGGAACAGAAACGAAGATGTAGCACAGTTCTTAAGGTGAGATTTGGGAAATCAAGTGAAAAGTTAAAAATGGAACCTGGATCTTCTCACTTCTGATTGTGAGTGTAGCAACTTTCCAGTTGCCTCTAGTGAAGCAGGACACAACTAAATAGAAGGGATGCAGGGAGTTTAACAAGCACTGCTTACCACACAAGCAAGAGTTTGACCACTAGACAGCTGGTGTGGCTTTGTTGAATGATGTGGTTATAAATGAGTTAATTAAATAACTGAGTCCTGAGAAAGCTGTCATCCCTCCCAGCACACCTGCTTGCCGTGAGCAGCAGGCACCTTGTCAACATGTGAAGGACTGACATGGTAAACAGAGCTTTGCAGAAAGAAAATGATACAGACAGATAAAAAGCTGCATCACCAACTCTGCAGCATAAAGGGACAGATGCTGAGCAGCAGTTCTTATGTTGTAAAACAAAGGAATTTTATTTTTGGTGGTAGATTCTGGTAAGACTGAAATACCAGGAATCACAGAATGACAGAATCATAGAATGGTTTTGGTTGGAAGGGGACTTAAAGATCACCTCATTCCAACTCCCCTGCCATGGGCAGGGACACCTTCCTATAGAACAGGTTGCTCAGAGCCCCATCCAGCCTGGCCCTGAACACTTCCAGGGATGGGGCAGCCACAGCTTCTCTGGGCCTCACCACCCTTGCAGTAAAGACTTTTTTCCTAATATCTAATCTAAATTTGAATCAATTTGAATCTGTTCCCCTTGTCCTGTCACTCCATGCCCATGCAAATAAGTCCCTCTCCATTTTTCATGTAGGCTCCCTTTAGGTACTAGAAGACCACAATTTGGGTCATCCTTAAAAAAAAGGGGAAGCCTTCTCTTTTCCAAGCTGAACAACCCCAATTCTCTCAGCCTTTCCTTGTAGAAGAGGTGTTCCATCCCTCCAATCACCTTGGTGGCCTCCTCTGGGCTCACTCCAACAGGTCCATGTCCTTCCTATGCAATTACAAATAAATTCCAAAGCAATTACAATCAACATCTGTAATAAAAAACTGAAGCAGAAGGTTTTCATAAACATAACAATTCTGGAAGATCTAAGCAGAAAATCCAAGCAGTGCAATCCTAAATGATTCCTCCACCAAAGATTCGTAGCAGTCTTGCATGCCCCTCAGAATGTATCCCATCTTCTTGTGGAATATGTAACTGTAATCAAAGTTAATAGCCTCTTAGAACTTGGAATTCTCCAGATTTCAATCTTGCTATGCTTTCTTCTAAAGCAAACTCTGCAGTATTTCTTTCAGAAGCTTTTATTATCAAAAGACCATTTTACATATTATGTAAGAACTTTAATCTGATAATTGAATGGAGAATAGCAAAATAATTAACTGGATTAAAAGTAAGCTCTAAAGTAGTTTGAAACTGCTGGAAATCAGTCCTTGGTTATTTAGGTTTGCTTTTTCACTTGCATAGTTAAATTCAAAATAAACAGTTTCTGTTTTCATCCAGCATTCTGACAGAAGTTATTTCTAATGGTTTAGATGTACAATTATTGCCACTATTCGTCATGTCCAGACTCTTGGAGATATTTTGTGCTTGGAGCAAGTAGAATCTACACTATCATTCTACTAGAAGATGTATTATTCTGGATTTGCATTTTCTTTAATTAAGTTAATTCAGCTAGATCTTTATCTTATCTCCTGAAATTATTTTCTAAAAAAAAAAAATTAGAACAGCTAGTTTGTTAACATGAGCAATTAAAGAGTATCTTCTGCTTTAACGAGGACAGGGAGAAAATTTATGGTTAGCTGTTCCTTGAACAATCCACTATGACATGAGAAGAGCAGGTGCTGTCAGTCTAAATTTGAGAATCAGGCCTGTGCTCCAACATCCAACTCCTGGGTAAGAGCAGGAGACACAACAGCTCTCCATTCCTAGGAAGGAAAATTTTGCAGATTTCTGTTATCTGTACCAAGGGCTTCACCTTTTTTGCTGTCCTAGACTGTTTCTTGGCAAAGCTCTTTCTTTTATTGAGCTTTCTAGACAGCCCATGCTAATTCTGGAGCTTTGGCTGTTTAAATAGAGAATATTGCCAGGATAAACTGGCAGATGAAACTGTGTGAGCCACTCAGTGCTTCTTCCACCTTGTGCCCTAAGAGTATGTGGAGGAAATACACTCCTTTCAAGAATTACTGTCCAGTTCCATAAAAAGAAAGAATTGCTCTGCCTATGCTGGTAATGCAGATTTGCTTGCCATATCTTTATGCACAAGCCACTGGCCCTGAAGTTAGTGAGATTTCAAGTACAGGAGGGCTGTGATTTGTAACAGGAACTACGTTAAAATCTTCATATTTTTCTACGCTGAAATAAAAAGTCCCTCACCACAAAGATCCTCTTATTTTCAATTGTATTTTTGTAAGCAATTAACTCCCCATTTTTGAGATCCAAGCAACAAAACAGTAATGTACTGTGCACTTTAGAATAAATACAGTGTAGCAATTACAGTTAATTGCATATGAGATTCTCAATGAGATCGAAGATGAAACAAAGGTGACAAGCAATTTACTAGACTGCACTTCCAGTGCCAAAATCAATTACAACATTCTAAATCCTGTAAACATTAATAGTAATTAGTAAGCCATGTGTCACTGTGAGTCTTTGACTGATGTCCAGCAAGTACTGTCCTGTGTTTAGCTACAGGGAAGACTTACTAACAAGTCCTTTAAGAGACAGTGAACACATTTACAGAGGGAGAACAAAATATCTGCATATATACATACATAGTGCTGCTGCCAGCGGCTGGAGAGTGTTTAGGGCAGCCTCTGGATGTCATTGATAGCATAAATACAGAATAATAATTAATTACTAGGCAATGCCAACTAAAGCAGAATGAGGCTGAGTGTAAGGCTGTATTCACAGCACTGAGCTTATTATTCAGTTTGGCTCACTATAAGACGATGTTAGTACTAGGAGATTACAAACCCCTCTGGGGGGTGAAACACCACCAGTTGCACAGGATCTGACTTCTTCTGCAACAGAATTTCTGACATACTATGTTCTCTCAAGCAGTAACCAAGAAAAAGAGGATAGACAACCTTATCAGAGAGAGAAATTACAACCCTGGCATACGGCATCGTTTGTTAGGACAAGTTCAGTACAATCAGTGATACACTTTTCATATCATACACACACTGGCTCTCCTGGTTCTGTAACTACCTGAAGGGAAGTTCTAGCCAGGTGGGGGTTGGTCTCTTCTCCCAGGCACTCAGCAATAGGACAAGGGGACACGGGCTCAAGCTCTGCCAGGGGAAATTAAGGTGGAGATCAGAAAAAACTTCTTTGCAGAGAGAGTGCTCAGGCATTGGAATGGGCTGCAGGGGGTGGATTCCCCATCCCTGGAGGTTTTTAACCTGAGCTTGGCCGTGGCACTGAGTGCCATGATCTGGTAAACGGACTGGAGTTGGACCAAGGGTTGGGCTTGATCTTGGAGATCTTTTCCAACCCAACTGATTCTATGATTCTATGATTCTATTCCAGGTGGGTGCACACAAAGAAATGGCATGGAGGGAAGGGACTACCAGCTTTGCAACCTTCTTCTTGCAGAATCACAGCTGCTCCTCCCTAGATCTGTTCCAGGGGAGAACAACTGCTCTTTGTATCTTCCTATCAGAATTACAAGAAATGTAAAGAGGGATTTGTTGGTGTCAGCCCCTTGTTCCCAGAAACCATAACACCCCTGCAGTGGGATATTTAAGCAAACAGTGTGGAAACACTGAGTTTTCTTGTATTCTCTTCTCCTCCAAGACTCACTCAGCTGGACTGCTCTCAGATCTGGGGAATTCTTGGGGCTTGAAGAACTCCAAAAACTCTGCTACTTCTAAGGGAAAACCAAACCGATGGTAAATTCCTTGCTGCCTTTTTTTTATCATCTGGTCTCTAAATGTTTTATTCTTGACCAGAAAAAAACCCAAAATGCAACTAAAAATAGTAATGGGGGTTTCTTCTCATTTCCCTGGAAACAGCTGCAACCCATTTGATAACTGAATGGGATTTGCTAACTTTTCAGGTCCCTGAGTGGAATGATTTTAGGATAAGTTTTTTGAAAGCTTGGTATTTCTTTCTTTTTAACCCAACACTGGTAAACAAGGCATCCACTGATGTCTACTGCTGATCCTGATTCTCCATGGCCCCTCAAAATAAATAAAGAAAATGAGGTTAAAAAAATAAATAAAATAAAATCACACTTCTGATAGCTTGATTATATTATGAAAAAATATACCTAAAACTGAATTACATGAACATTATTTTAGATCTTCTCTCTAGAGTCAGGGGCTTGTACATGTCCTTTTCTCTGATCCCATTTCCTTTAAATTAACATGATTCCCACTATCACGTTGACATTTAACAACTTGTGTTTGCCTCACTAAGTTAGCAAAGATTACCCTTCACACTGCAAATTTCTAACTTTTGCAGACAGTCCATAGCATTGAGGGGAAAATTGACCACATTGTTACATTTTTAAGAAAGAGTTTGTTGTCATAATCGTGCCTGTTATAGCACACATTTGTTATTCAAATAAGACAAAACAGAATAAAGGAGCTGAGATCATTCAAAATTGATCACATTAAACTGGGATAATAGTTTTGAACAGATGCAGTAATTTCTTATTTTATCAGCACAATTATGTTTAGATTTAAAAAAAAATCACATGAAGGGCTTTTATTTCAAATTCCCACTCGGTTTCACTGCAGTACAAGTAGTTTCATTCATGTACATTTCTTTGAAAATTTTACTCAAGAGATTATTTTGAGTGAAAGTAGGTGCTACAGAAGCCATGAGGCCAGATTTAGTGGCTCTGGTTTGTAGAATCACAGAAGGGTTTAGGTTGGAAGGGACCCTAAAGACCATCTCGTTCCAACCTTCCACTAGAAAGGGCTGCTTAGAGCTCCATCCAGCCTGGCCGTGAACACTTCCATGGATGGAGCATCCACACCCAGTGTCTCACCACCTTCACAGCAAAGAATTGTTTCCTACTATCTAATCTAGACCTGCTTTCTATCAGTGTGAATCCATTCCCCTTTCAGCAGCTTTTGAAATCTGACAGTTCTCCTCCAGAATTATAGAAATTGAGATGAATGTAGGGGAAAAAGGAACAGTTTTTTTGAATGACTAAAATGTGAACATAAAATAACAGAAAACATTTCCCTTTTAAGATTACATTCACTTAAGACAGAAAGTGACAAAAAGGGGAAAGGACCAGCATTTCAAAGAGCTGTATGTTCCAAACTTCCAGACTTGTGCAAGTCAGGCTGTAAGTGGGTTGTTGAGTAAAGTTTACAGTGGTTAATTTCTCTAGAGGACAGTCATGTAAGGGTTGGGTTGTTAATTCTCTAAGTTTCCTACACATGAGCACAAAATACATGTTGAGGTATACTGAAGTGATACAAAAATACAGATCCTTTAGAAGAAGTAAATTGAGCCAGCAAAAATACACTGTTTAATCCCAAGTGTGAGGGGGGACACAGACTGGAGAATGGGGCACATTAAAAAGTTTTCCCCCTCCAAGAAAAATACTTTGTGTTGTGCATTTCTATTACAATAGCGTGAACAGGATCACAGTCCTTTCAGTTTCAATCTTAAATGGCATCACACTGAGATGTGCATTTGCAATCCAGCCCAGGTCATGAAAGCAAATGTTTGAAACCCTTAGGCCAAAATGGGACATGAAACAGCAAAATGCTGGGATGTGCAAAAACTAATCAAAAGGTACCTGTTAGCACTGTTGTTTTGTCAGATGCAGGCTACAGTGTGTGGCATGATTTAAGTCTGAAAATGTAAATCTGAGCTTGCAAAGAGGTATCATGAATAAATTACATAGCTAAACATATCAAGCCCAGCACAGAAATAGAAGTTTTGAAATCCTCCTTATGTTTTTATTTATTCCCATTTGAATGTGTATTCCATCAAATCACTGCCTCTCAGTTAATGGCTTTCCTGCTGATAGCAGAGGCACACCTCTCTTTGCTAACCTACACAGGAGGAAAATATATTCTGTTTATTATTTATAAGAGTAAAGTGCTGAGAGGCCCCAACAAAGCCCAGCTTCTTGTCTTCTGTTTGCTATGAAAATAAAGCGAGCCATACTCAGGCAAGCTCCTTTCCACCTAAGTCCTTGGCCCCACTGTTTTCTCTTGGCTGCTTTTTAGGCAGTTTCCTGCTCAGTGCTTTGCTGACATCACACTTGAGACATGCCCTGCTTTCTCTGCTGATTACAGACACGGCATTAGATGGAATTTTAACTGCATATCAGTACTGGAAAAGCAGCTGAAAGGGCGGGGAAAAACAACACTGACAGATTTCTACAAGATCACATCCCAAGTGCCTGGCACAGTTGAAAAAACAGCCTCAGTTTTCACAGTCCCCAACTAGTAATCTATTCCAGTCAACTAAACCATACTCCTGTCTCTAAACAACATCCCTGAACCAAACACATTTGCATTAACATATTGCTGAGGAATGTTTGATTTGCAGGATTTGCCACCAGACATCTCCTATGCTGTTATGGATGCTCACAGGCCTCCTTATCTGGGGCTAAGTCCTTCCATTACCTTGAACCAAGTGCGTCAGCATCATTCCTTCCATTCAACTGCTGACTCAGGGAATACTCTGTCAAAGCTTTCTTTTCCCCCTTGTTTTTCTCGAAAGGCTAACAGGTAAAATAATAAGAAATATTTGAGCTTTTAAAACCAAAAATACTAACATTTATCTCAGAAGTGCTCAGGGATTTAGGATCTATTTGCTTCCATTTACTGGGAACAACATTCCTTTAAATGTTGTAAAAGGGGTTCTTCCCTGTTCATCAAGGTTAATTATGCAACACTTCTGTATCTAACATTTTTTCTACTCCTGTCCTAAGAAAACTATTTTCATTTATAAGCAGCATTTCCAGATTTAACAACCCTGGCATGTGCTATACCATGTACAAAGAATCGAAGGTCTTATGTGAATACCCACTTCGAGGTGATGTTTCTTTTAACATCAATGATTCTATGATTGCAATAAATGGTTGCCAACCATGTTGCAAACTGCTGGGACTGCTACAGAAAAGTAAGAATTGCTCATCTTTTAAAGTTTTGGCTGTTTGATCTGCTGGAGTCCAAGGACTTGTGTTTTTCCAAGATGCAGCTGGCTTTTCTTGCTGTCATGCATTCCACTACACTCCATTACTGATTGCTTTATCACGTCTAGTTTGCTCATGTATCTTTAAGATAGCATTTTAAGGCTCTAATTTTTCAGCTTTCTGATCCATTTTGCTTACTGAGAAAATAAAAAGGGATTTTCATAGGTCTTGATGCAGCAGTGATGACTTGAGAAAGGAAAGCAGCAGAGGATGGAGCGACTGCACAGCTTCTTTGCTCCTCCATCCTCCTATCGAGCGTATGTCAGAGCAGATACTGTTAACAGGGTTGGGCAGAAGAAGCAGACAATGGAGAAAGAAAAGCAAAGGGAAGAGAGCTGTTAAATTTACCCTTGGCAAAAACATCTTACAAAGTCAGCAAGACCGTCCTGAGAGGAAATCCAGTGTGGGAGACAATTAGGGATGCTGCTCAAGAGAAAAGGGCCTGGTGAAATAAAAGGCAGTACTGATCTGGGGTTTTGAATTCCCTAATTCCCCTCCTCCCTGGCTCTCATGGTTTTGAATGAAACATTAATACTGCTTCAGATGCTTCTTCCCTCCAAGGCCAATCAGCTGCTCGGCAGGGCGTGAAGCGGTTGTTCATTTGAACAGCTAACGAGGGAGTGGAAGGACAGAGCTAATTCTAAGGCTCTCCCAGCACTGCTGAAGCTCACATTTGCCTTGACACACAGGGAATGACCTGAAGAGCCTCTCTCCTCCTCTTTGGAAGAAGAGATGTGGTGCCGTACTAATTCTGCGTAAACAAGCCCAACTTGTCAGAAGAGATAATTTTTCACAATACGACCATAAACATAGTTTTAAGACTGGAGTAGACACCTCGTCCTGCTTAGTGCCATGGCAACAACTACCACTGGAGATCTTCCTCACACAAAGGGGCACAGAAAAGAAAAGAAGGGGGTAAAACTTCCAAAAGACTGAAAATGTCAAATCCCATGCCGTCCATTTTAACAAAATTACTGTTCCTTCTCTTGTTGCACAGAGTCTCTAGGACAAGAAGTGAATCCCAAGACTGAATTTTAGATGTTCCTGAAGGTGAAAAACTGCTTCCCCCTTAGCTGGGAAGGAAAAGAAGTCAAGGTGGGCGAAGATGCTGCCAGTTTTGTTGCTATTAAGGTCTATTCTGGTTTCCAGCTCCCAAGAAAAACAGAAAAGAAGGAAGAAAAACACATCAAAGGAAGAAAGAGCAGTTTTTGTTCACAGTGCTGGGTCTGACTTGTAACACTACGCTACAGAAGGACGGATAGAGTAATCACTATCAAATCGCTCTGGCAAACCTATACCTGTGCACTGCTATTTTGGGAACTGCTTTTAGCTATTTTATCATCACTGGCTCCTAGCAGCAGTGGGAAAGAAATCATCTTGACTAGTCAATTCGCTCTTTATAACACAATGACAACAGAAAAAGAGACAGGTACAGAACGAATAAGGTAGGCAGGAACAAGACATTAACTTGAGAACGAGAGCAGATATAAAAATGTTACACCTTCTGCAGCTAAGAGAAGCTGGCAGGAACAGTGATGCTGCTGCATAGGAAAGAGTCAAGGTGACAGGTTTTACTTATTAGATGAAGCCACAAGGGCCAAGCTTTCTCTTTCCTGATCAGCCACAGCCCCAGTGTCAGTGCCAAATCATGCTTTCTCAGAATGACTTAGCAAGCTACTGAGCCCTCCAAAAAACCCCGACCCAATCAACAAACAAAGCAACGAGCATCTCCTGGGACCCCAAGACAGCTAAAGCATTTGGTCAGATCTGCTTTACCTTTTTTAATACAGCGAACCCCACAAAGAAGCTCAAAAGGCTTTTACATTCAATGGCAAATTTCAGTGTAATATAAAACAGAAATAAAAATTCTCACAACAGAGGTACAACACAGTATAGCCACAACCTTTCCTGTCTACCATGTCGCCCTAGGCAGGTCCTCAAAATCCCAGGCTTCAACTCAGCTAACTCTAATTTCCAGGTAACAGCAAACTTGCTTGGTGCTCTTTGGGCCCTCAGGAATATGAGTGATATTGCTCTCTTTAGAGGCTTGGCTGCCTGTTCTGCTCCTCATGTCCATCTCCTCAGCAGCACAGCTGACAGGCATAATGCTCGTACCTCATAAGGTTTCACCCTTCTTTATGTGGGAAACAGCTCTGAATTTAGAACAAACAAATAAAACAGAAAAAAATAGGTCAATGCCTCACCTTTCTGTTCACCAGCTAAGCCTAATTTCTGGGCTCTATTTCTTTTCACTCATTAATCATCCTTAATATTTGTCCACTTGAAAAAAAAAGGAAAAAATAGACAAAAAGTTTATGTTAGACTTTTGTTGCCATGGATGCCTTAGTGGCATCTGCAGAAATAGGAGCCCTTCTTGATGACAAAATCTGCTGCAGATGAGAGCACAATCATAGAATTAAACAAAATTTGAGCTATTGGTTTAGATTTGTGCCCAAGCAAATTGATAAAGCTTGAAAAAAAAATAGTAACAATAAGATAATTTCCTGTTCAGAGCTCTACATATTTTTAAGTGATACCAGATCTGTTTTCTCTTGCATTTGGTTTCTAGTGCACCTAAAATCCGTTTTGAGCAGGTAAGAACTGCCATAACACCACTGCTACACACATCCTGCACCAGCCGCACAGCAGGGGATAGAACAGCACAGAGCAAGAAGCAACTCTCCACCTGCTGCATGTCCCTGTAGCCAGGCTCGGGAAACGTCCTCTTCCTTTATGCTGTGCACTGAGACCTTGGCATAATGAGTACTAGAGAGCAGCTATTTTTGGTTGGCTTTCCAAAAAAGAAAGAGAATAACTTGGCATTAATTTTATTAATTTAACTTCTCTAGGGGAAAAAACCCCAGACTTCTCTTCTAAATGGGTAAAACATCTGCTGCAAATGAAAACAGAAGATCATACGACTGTTGGTCTCATTGATCATTTTCTAATTAGCATTGTACACTCCTTTCCGTAATAGCAGGCTAATTTGTACTGAATTACAAGTTCTAATTGTTTACGAAATTTGACAGATGTGAGAAACACCTTTTGTAGTATCCTAATAGGTATTGGTGAAACCAGCAACCCCACAGCCATGAACCTCTTGAGAATTAGGAAAAAAAGTTTTGAAAGGGAGCTCTAAAGAGAACTTTGCACAGCTGTATCCAGATGGTCCGAGAGACAACCTGTGTGTGAGATGGGTCAAACTTTGTGTACTGATTGATTACACAGCAATACAATTACACCAGCTAAATGAGAGAAGAAAGCAAACCATACTGTTGAAGTCAGAGAACTAAAACACAGATGAATTAAAAATATGAGAAATGGAACAGTAAATAAAATGAGCCACTGCTTGAGAAATGGAATGGGAACACCCAGATAGAAAAACATCTGAAACTCTGGTCTATACACATACAATCTAGACACAAAGTAACCTGGATGGGAGTGATGAAGGCTGGTTTACATGAAGAAACTTCAAAAGAGAAGTATTTAGTTTTTTGTATACACACAATAAAGGGCTCTCACAGGGGGAAAGGAAGTATTTGGTGAATTTCATAGACAGTGAGATACAATTACAATACTTTAAAATAACTTCCTGGTGTGGAAATGAAACGAAACTGAAGAAACCTGTTTCCAAGGGAAGTCAGCAAAGCTGTGTTTCTCTGTATGTGTAAAACTAAACTGGGGAAAAAAAGGAAAGTGAGAAAGCATATTGGAAGAAATCATTCTATTTCAAATCCTCATTCTTATTATTTTAAACACCTTTTGAAAGTTTTCACTCCAAATCATTACTGCCTGATTTTTTGTGAGTGTCGTGGACTTACAAAAATAATCTGAAAGCTTTTTGTGACAGAATATGGGCTTTTCCAACATTTATCTTTGGTAGCCACACATCAGCTGTAAATTGGCTTTAAACATACAGACAGGTGTGCCCGTTTTGACCACATCCACTGTATTTCTGGTCAGAGATTTCCTGACAAGGAGCCAGCCCAACCAAACACAGATTGGCCGTGGCACTGAGTGCCATGATCTAGTAAATGGATTGGAGTTGGACCAAGGGTTGGACTTGATGATCTCAGAGGTCTTTTCCAACCCAATCCATTCTATGATTCTATGATTTCTGAATTCCAGCTAACCATGGGAGGTACACAAGATCAAATCCTGGAGTGTGCATGCCTGCCAAAGGAAGCCAAGCTGATCTCACTTGGCTAATGAATGTCTAAAATACTAAAAAAAAAAATGCAGCTGAACCTATTGAGCAGTTTAAACCCCACAGAATTCAGTCTGATTACAATAGCTAATGTAACAAATATGCAAATCACCACCTGTTATACTTAACACTTTTTCCTGGACGCTCCAAATAAATGGATCAAGTACTCACTGCTTAGCTGTGCTACCAAAAATTATCTTGTCAGATGATGGACTTTAGGAATTGCAGGTTTTATAAGTTGCAACTGATAACATTTTAATGGAAATTCCTTCCATCAGTAATTAATTATTCTAGATTCTTATCCCTTGAACTAAAAAATTGTTAGTAATATGAAAAGGACATAAAGCTTTACATCAAAATAATCTCTCTTTATCTCTTTGGGCTAAATCAAGCCCCAGAAGAGCTTAAAATAATGACAAAATACAGCAAAAGATGTACAGTGCAATGTTCTTAAGTACAGCTTTGCACTAAATCATCAGTGATCATTATTTTCAGTGCGGGAAGAACTAAAACCCAGAAATGTGGGTTTAAACATAAATACACGAACTGCAGTTTATGTTCAGCCTCTGATATTACACACTGAGGCTGGTCCAGTGCTGCACAACCTCAAGACTGAGCTTAACCAGACTTGCTGTTATGACAGCAATAAATTTGGATTTACATTTCTAGGTCTCTGAATTGTCAGTGTAATTAAACTCACACAAATTAGTTTGGAAAGGAATTTTCCAGAAAGCTATCTGGGGGAACATGTGGCTGATCATTTGTACTTGGGTCACTAACTATATGGATCACACAAATACGTAACAATTCAGAAACTGCCAGTACTGAAAAACGGCATTATTGGAACACAGGTTTTTATTTCTTTAGGAATTAATGGCCCATAAATCCATTATAGTAACACCTCTACTAAGTGAGCAGTGCTTTGTGTGCCAAATTTAAACTGTTGCCTGTGGAAAGTTTACGGATAATTCTTAGGAAAATGTAATTAGCAACTTCTTTTCCCTCTCCCCCTGTATCAAGGAGGAATGTTGCAAATCCCATTAAAATAAAGAGTTATGACAAATGCAGTGATCAAGCTTTAGAGGTAATAAGTTTGTATACACAAGGGCTAAATTCAGCTACTGCTCCTCATCAGCAAAACTGGCATTTAAGATGGGAATTCAGGTGTAAGAGAGACTGTGGGCTATTTAGCCATCCTAATTTCCAAAGGTTGATGTTACTGTCATTACTCTTCAGGTTATTTTCAGTGATATATATTTTGTTACTCACAGTTCAAAATAACCATTTTTTTTAACATTCACTGCACATTTGGAAGAGATATGCGAGAACTGTGTGATGACTGCAGTGGTAACTGATTTCTGATTCAATTGGTATGTTATTCTAACTTTTAGTATTGTTTCACAAATGAGCTTGCAGTGACTTCAGTAAATAAGTATTATTTTGATAGATATCATATATGAGTAAACATACTTTTTTCTGTTAAATCCAAAGGGTGTAGCTGGCATCAGGCTACTTGACACAGCATAAAACATTGTTATGTTATAGTTTCAGTGCATAAGGGCAGACTGTAAACAACAGACATTTGGTATAATTCCCATATAAGTGAGAAGTAAAACCAAAATGGAAATGGAAACTCCAGAAAGCTCTTACTTTCCAGCCCTCTGCAGAATCTGGATGCAGAGGCCAAGAAGGGCAGCCAGCCACCTTCCTCTTGTCTTTCCCAGACAGACTGGAACGCGCCCTCCTCCTCACAGCACCCAAGAGCAGCCACAGGGCAGCAGAGCCAAACAGAGGGACTGCAGAAAACCTCCTCATGTTTGTCTTCCCAGCTTAAAGTGCTGCTAAAGAACACTGCAGCTGCTCTGCACCACTGAAAAAGCAACAGTGATTTCAGTAGTGCAAGGATCTGTCCTTTCATGTCTGCAGAGTATTTAACCGGACTGTGCTTCAGCCTCACCAAAGCTCAGTTTTATCTTAAGAACTGTCTTTGTAGTCTTCCTCTTCTCTCAGTTTGGAGGTCAATAACTTAAATATCTACACATGTTTAGGTTAACTGTAAAAAGAACAAAAATATATTCTAGGAAAAAGTTATGTGCAGTAAAATCTTTATTACTTTTATGTAAATTACTTCACTTTACAGCTTCAAACCATCACTAAGCACACAGCTAGTCCCTTTACTTGGAACATAATTTCCCCTTTTCTAGTTTGTTTTTTAGTTATGTTAAAAACAGACTTCCCAGGGAAAACCAACACTAAACTCTTCCAGTATTATGGGAAAATCTCTGAGAGTCTCCTTGTTGAAAGGGAATTAAACTAGCAGAGCATCTTAGAATACAAGCAACAGGAAGTGATTACTTTTACCTTCTTCAAACTCGTTCCTGACTTTTCAAAAGACTAAAAGAATACATATTTTTAGACTAAGACACATAACATCACTGTATTTTTTTTTAAACTCTTGAAACAGCACCTTGGTTCTTGAAACCCAAGGAACTTGGGTCTCACACATGTTCATTCATTTGACCTCATGTCAGTGAATGTGATTCCTACTTGTCCTCTGTCCTGTAAAGAGTCTTGGCACGACACAGTGAATACCATCAATTGGGAGCAGCAGCATTTTATATCCCCCTTGCAGGAGGAAAAGGAAATTAAAAACATGGAAAGCAATGGCTCGTAGTGAGTAAAGTAAAAATAACAAACATACTGAGAGTTATCTCACCCACTCAAATCTTTTTCATGTTGTTACAACTTGTAAATGCTTTTTTGCATTTATCTAGAGAAATCTAGATGTTCTTAGCATCCTGATGAAACCCAGCAGCTTGATACCTTCCTGGAAGACTTTGGGGGGAGCGAGGTGGGGAATAAATCAGTAAGGAAATTGAGTGACAAGAACTTAAAAACACCCTTTTAAGAACTTAAACTATTTTCTGAAGACAGGTTTTGTTTTTAAACTCAGTTCTGAATTAAAGGGAAACTTGCTGGGATACTATCTAATTGCAAGGATTAGCTTCCTAAGGAATGACCAGTCTATTGGAATGATCCTCTCCACGGAAAACCTTTGCTCTCACGTTCCGCCAGTGGGTTTGGAGGCCATGTATAATGGGTTGGGGGTTTTGTTTCTTTGTGCTTTTCTCTTTCCCAAAGTTGAAAGTATACACTAAAAAAATAAATACCATACTGATTCTTAAGTTTCTCATATTCCACTGCAAGACCATAGCTGCACTTCCATATACATTTTGTCTTCAATATCCCATCCATTTCCATGCCCACATGTTTTAATTTCTTGATTGTCATCTGTCTTTACCTCCATCAGCACTAAAATCTGACTGTCACTGTACAGTATTGCTCTCATACTTATGGCCTGTAACATACTTCATGCTTAATGGCCATCATCATACCCACAACCTTCATCTCGTGTTCTGCTTTAGCATCTATTAGTCAATTTGGAAGAATATAATTAAGAATATTTTAAGACCTTACTGGCTCATCCTCCAGACGTGCAATCCAACACAAGAGAAAAGGAAAGCAAACTTTACTTTTTATTTCTATCCATTTTTTCTGCTACAAAATTAATTAACATATATTATGATTAATGGCCTGGACTTTTTTTATAACCCTTATCTTCACAAGTAATTTCTTCATCTTATTTCCTCTTTTAATGGTCAGTCTCCCCATTAAGATTCTCTTCCTTCATGATTTTCTTTGCTCTTTTATTTTTTTTATTTTGGGGTTTTTTTTACACATCAATATAATTCTTCTGCTCAAGCAACTTCGATTCCTCATCCACAATATTTGCTTTATTTGGTGTCATGGGGTAATATTCCACGATCTTGAGTGATTGTTTTCAAAAGCCCATATGACAAACATGGTTTTCACTTTAATATGTCCAAGAGGTCCATATGACTCTCCTTTATGAATGTATTACATACTTGATGTGTTCAGACTTTGCAATTTACCCTCATAAAACTCTCTTGTGATACAGAAATATTATTGACATTTTACAATGGAACAGAAAACGAGTCAGCTTATTAAGGTACCAAAATGCTTAAGGATGCCTATTGGGATTTTCAAGGTTGCTCTGACTTATAACTCTTATTGAACTAATTGAAGATTTTTCACTAAATGACTAATTTGCATTTTTAGTTTTCTGAAGAGCTTTAAAATCTGACTCACCCATGTCACCCTTTATATCCAGTGGACCAGCGCCCTAAGCCTCATTAGTCCTTAAACTTGTGCTCAAAGCACGTGCAGTGCTTCCCACAATAGGGCAAATTACATAAAAAAATAAAGCTGTGGTGCATACCACAAGCATCCAGCCCCCTCCTGCCCTCATCCCTCCTGGTCTGAGCCCCACACCACGTACTCAGACAGCGGGGACCCACAAAGTCAACTGCATCAGATGTCAGGCCAGAAATAAGCAGATCTCCAGGGATCTGGCTGCTCAGTGCTGGGACTGAGGGGTGTTGGGAGTCTGAGCTTGTAGCCAAACACTGGTATCAGGCTCAGCAACCCTTCAGCTCACTCTCTCTCTCAGTTAGGGCTTGATTTTTCTAAATACTGATGAGGGACAGAGCCATCACACATCAATGGCTCCAACCAAAAGCGCTGCAAAATCGTCTGTATCCACCATATTGTTGGGTTTAGGCAAGTAGCCACTTGATTTCAAAAAAGTTTTCTAAGCATTTCCCCACGCTTTAATTCCTGTCCAAAACCTAATCCTGTGTGTTTTCTAGCTGCACTCAATTGGACACATTTAGATTGCTCTTTTGGCTGGCCTAAGAGCAAGTTACTCAGTTTGGCTAAACCACATCACCTTCACACCTTGGGGGGCAGTAAGTTGGAACAAGGATAGCTTCATCTTTGCCCAGTTCTGCCCAGGAGATGCCGTCTTTCAGCCCCAGTTTTCTTCACAGCCCACTACTGGTGGGAAAGGGAAAGCATTAAAAAAGTCAGGGCTTTTTACTGCAATTTTGTCCTTGTTAAGTCAATGAAACTACATAGAGCAAGCTGGATTTGGTCAGTGTACTGCCCTGTGTGAATTATACTGCTACATTTTGGAAGTCACAGACACTGCCTTCTTACAGACCACACCATCACACCTAAGGACCAGCTAAACAAACCACATGGGCACCCAGTTTACTGGGACAATGTATGTATTTTAATCAAAGGAATATAAGATGAAGCAAATTAATAAATTCCTGACATTGCTACCTTACAGGAGTGCTTTCCAAGTCAAGGCTTATGGATAACATGTTGCCTGTGAGCCCCTCTGAGACTGGCTGCAGCTGCAAAAAATAAAAACGTTCAAATTGAGGCCAATAGAAGGCTGCTGCCTGCAGCATAATTGCTCACTGTTGTTGCACATTGGCTGGCGAAGGTTAGGGACTGCTGCTCTGTGTAATCGAGCAGGTTTGCAACAATACTGGAAGGCTGTTGTATAATAACAGTCGAAGCAAAACAGGTAGAAATAAATACACATTTTTTTCATCTTAAGGTAGAGGTGATAAATTTTTACTGAGCACACCATGTTTTAAAAACGCTCCCAAACAGATGCCAGGTACTTTTTTTGCCCGAGGCTCACAGAGAAAAAAGCAGGTAGCTTCTGAAAGAAATCTGAAAAGCTGTTATCCAAGTAGCTGAGGTTAAAGTCTCCATATGCATTTCAAGTAGTTTAGTACCCAAAGTGAACACTGATTTAAGCAGACATTTTTGAAACTATGACCTGATATCCAAATATGTGATTGATCCTTCAGTAAATGAAAATTACTGAAAATCACAGGTGTCTGTCGCAAAAATTACTGCTTATATGACCAAAGTAATTAAATCTGCCTATATGAACCAACAATTAAATTTGCCTATTTTTAAAGAATCCTTATCAAACATTGCATGAATCACTTCAATTTGAATATTTCAAGTACTGAAAAGCTGGAATGGCTGTAAATAGCTTTGGATACAAGCAAACTGAATGATGGAAAATTCCTTATTCATTTATTGTGGTAGCAGATCTTTTTCTGCCTCAAGATTTTTTCTCTTAGTTTTACTTGTTTCTTCCAGGCCTTTTAGCATATGCAAGGATTTGTCAGGAAGTTGCACTCTGAGTGTTACTTCAGACTCACAGAATTACAGAAAAATATTTAAGAATAGTGTCATTGGACTGTCCTGTACTAAATGAACTGATTGATTTCAGAGATTATAAAGAAATGAACACCAGCTAATTTAATAGCAAGGCTTCCCAGTACTGCAAAGGTTTATCAACTATCTAAATTTCTCCTCACACTGAGCACACCCATCTTGATGTAAAAATAAATATAGTAAGCTCCTACTTTAAACCGCAATTTGCTTTTCCCTTACGGACAGAGACATACAGCACACCCTCAATCTTTTCACATTTTCGTGCAGCTGGAGCTCAGCTTCCTTGCAAGAAAGCTTCTTTAAGTTAAAGTTTTCTTAAGTAGGAGTGTTATGCCAAGATGCGAAAAGGCAACCATAATCCTGGCACACACACGCAAAACCACCCAGTGTACATCTTGTCAGACCTACAACCTCTGCTTGTACACACAGAACTGTGAGCAATAGTCTTTTTAGCTTGTGGCACACAGAATTGAGAAGTTAGGTTAAATCGCGTTCCGGTTAAACACAGCTCCGAGCCCCACCGCCCCTGCGCTCACCCCGAGCACCGGGAGGGCCACGGGAGCCCCGGGGCAGCCCCGGCACTGCAGCAAAGCCGCGGCAGCGCCGGGCACGGCGGCTCCGACCGCTCCGGGCGAGCGGTGCCGGCCGAAACTTGCCCGCCCGCCCCCCGCGCTGCCGCACCGGCGGCTCACACGGGCTCGGGCAGCGCTGCGGGCTCGGGCTCCGCATCTCCCCCAGCACCGGGCGCTGCAGCCCAGCGCCGGCTGCACCGGCAGCAGCCGAGCCCGGACCAGCGTCCTCCCCTGGCCAGGCCGGGCAAATCCTCGCCAGCCCCGCGCTCCCGGGAGCATCCCTCCCTTCCACCGTCCCCGCTCCGCGGCCGCTCGCTCCCGGGCAGCGCCGGCAGGCCTCGCCCCGCGGCACCGGGCCGCCCAGGGATGCCCGGCGGGGCTCGCCCTCCGCCCGCACC
>VWZD01011592.1:26956-295850 GCA_013396695.1 Sakesphorus luctuosus
CGCCGCCCCGCTGCCGGCACCCCCCGAGCACAGCCTCTCGCCCGCGCCCGCGAACTTCAGCGGCGGCGCAGGGGCTGCCGAGGGACCGTGCCGGGCGCGGGTCCTGACGGACAGCGCCCCGTCCGCCCCCGCCCCATCGCTGGCTGGCCCGGCCCTCCGCCGCCGGCCCCGCACGGTGTGCCCCGTGCCGGGCGCCCTTGTGCCTCACTGCCCGCTCCTGCCCAGGAATTCTCCCGTTCCCTCAGCTCAGAGTCTGGAAATGCCGCTCCATCCCCGCGCCCTCCAGTCGGGAGAGCCGGGAGGTGAAAATGTTAGAGATGTACCCTGGACAGAACGGAGGTCTGCTTTGAGCAGATTCATATTTTGGCCTGGGCGACTGAGGGGTTAAAAAGAGTTAAAGCACCCTTGAGAAACCTCAGGCACCTGAGACCCAGCCCGCGCCTGAGGGGAGGGCAGGAGAGCCTTTCCCGGAGGAGGTGGGGGCTGAGGAGATGTCTGCCATTAGGCATGTTTATCCTGACAAGTAGGAGATTCGTAAGGTGGTGCTTTGCTTTCTGGGTTTGTAGGCTGGAAGGCTGGTGGGTGTCATAAGGGGAAAAGCTGAGACCTGGCTGCTCCATTCAACTTCATTTTTTCCCCTCTCTCTCCCTTTTGTATTACTTTAGGCAAATATCAGAGGCCATGATGAGCTCAGAAAGTTCAGACTGGTGTGGATGTTCAGCCTGCTGTTTAAAGACTGCAGATAACAGTTCTAGAAATAGGGTAATTTTCTAATAGAAGTATTTTTCTTTTTAAAGAAAAAAGTGTATTGTTCAAATGAAATGTATTCTGGGAAAGGAGTGGATGTTCATAAGAAAAGTTGTTTACTAGTAGAACTTGTCTCTTAGTGCTTTGACAGCATTGCTTATGTCTCAAAGGCATGGTTTTTTCTCCCCTCACTTTTAATAGAAAAATGATATCTGTAAAACATGATTTTATAAGCCAGGTATAATTCCATCAGTAATCAGGCAACTTGTTCATGCTGGCTTGTGGTTATTAAGAATTAATAATAGATAATAAAACAGTGTATAAGTATTACAGTTGTTGACATCTTTCTGAAGGCCAGAGATTTTGATGATATCAGTATATCAGATATATCAGTATATTTTCACATCTAAGCACAGGGAAACTTCCTACCAGTCTCAATGAATACTGCACGAATATATATCTTGGTGCTGGAAAACCAACATGACTGGCTTGTTTCTCCAATCATGCAGGGAGAAGGACAATTTTTAAGAGGTACTTCTCAGTCACAGCTCTTTCTCTGAAACTAAGGATCAGGCTTTAGCAGTCCTGATGATTTTCCTATTTCAGTGAAGAAGGGGTAAAATTTAAAGAATTTGGTAAATCTAGAGCAAGCAAAATGCCTTTTAGGGAAAAACAGGTTCAAGAGGGCTAGGGAATTATTCATACATATATAACCTCTCTAGGGGCAGAAACCTTTTTATCTGTAACACAAAATCAAACCCTGGCCAATGTTGGTGATATGTCATAACAAGGAGAAAAGACAGAGGAGCTGTCAAAGGCCACTGACAGAGATATCTGTGAAATACAGTGGAATTAGTCCACTGATCATGTGTGATTATATTTTGAATTGCTGTACAATTTGTGCATTGTGACTCATTTAGGCAGATTATTCGGCTATATTTTGGTAGTTTGGCTCTGACCAAGATGGCTGGGCTGTTCTATAGCTTGTACTCTGTCCAGGATAGACCAATGTATCAATTGCAAAGTGGTATTAAAGCATTTACCAGAGTGTACTTTTTGCCCTGTGGGACCACAAGCTCATTGCTAGCCTGGGATTCAGGCTTGCTGCAGAGTGAACTCTGGACATCCTGGTGATGAAGTGGTAATTTCTGTATCTTTCACCTATAACTAAAGTATCTTACTTCATTTTTTGAATATCAACATTTTGAAGGTGCTCAGATGTTTGTATTACAGATGGTTAGAGCTGGAAATTTTTCAGTCTGGTGGAGGAGAGACCATGAAACTATTTGGACATCACTGCTCATAAACAAAGGCATCTATTTTCAAAAGCTCTGAGCTTTAAGTGCACTGTGTGAGCGAATGCCCATATCTCTGGAGACAGCAGCAGTAAATGTAATCATCTGTGTCTCAAAGCAAGTGCAACATTTCCTTCCTGAGGTTGTTTGTGAAAACTGGATTATGTCTGCCATTTTGTTATCAGTAATTGCATGTTTCTCTTCTTGCAGGCACCCATACTTGGGATGAATTTACTCTTTTGTCAGCTGCAGATTTCCCAGTTCAGGGGACCATGTTATGTTTGAGATCCCTGAAGAATGCTGTAGTAATTAACTGTGCACCTAGAAGGGCATTGCATGATGCAGTGGGATGCTCTTATTAACCTCATGTTTAGAGTTACAACTCGTGCTGACCAGAACTCTATTTTTTTCTGTTTAGCTCAGAGCTGCCCTCACACAATACAGTGTACTCAGAAGTTAGGAAAACATCCCCAAGCCTGCTGCACTGTTTGACCTACAACAGTTCTGTCATCATCATTTGACATTTTCTTCTTTCTTGTCTTAAAAGAAAGCTTTTCCCCAGTGTTCTGGCAGTAACACAAGGATTGCTGGCAGCGGAGTCATCTCCAGAGCTGAGGCATTCATGAGATAAATGCATTCTAGAAGAAAGTGAGGCATCTTGCATCAGAATTTTTATTGTGACTATGCTGCAACCAGAACTTATCAAATGTTTGTATTTATAATTGCTTGAATTACATTTGCCCACAAAGAGGTGGGTGTGGCTCATCATGATACCACTTTTTTCTTTAACAAAAGGAAAGAAGGAGGCCATGTGTATTTCAAGAAATCAAGAAAACCTGTAGAGCTACTCAGTTACCAATGCAACCCAACAAGCAGGATTATTTTTTTTTCTCCAAAAGTGAAAGTGTGTGAATCTGTAATTAATGAGTGGGACAAAACCACAGAAAATGAAGAGAACATTGCCGTGGTTAAAGGATGCCATTGCACCAGAGGCAGTCACCCAAAGTTCACTCCAAATGCTGTTGTAGGCTCAGAGATTGATACATCTATCAAATCTTTCTGTTACTGGCTGTGCCAGACTTTCTGCCTCACTCTCCCTCATATATGCACATACTCTTTCCCTTCTGTTCGTAATGGGTATATCTTTTTATGCTTCTGAAAAGTAGAAAATGCTCAGGTAAACATATAGGGAATAGAAATGTGAGTAGCTACTACTGGGGTTTTGTGAGATGATGCTTTTCTGAGCAGCTTCTTTCTTGAGGTGAGTTAGTTATTCCTCACAGGATGTTTTAGGAATGCTTTTAAGGGAAGGGTAGTTGGCAAATAGGTGTGCCCTGATCTGAGCTTCTATGTCATATGGAAACAGGTTCGCGTTAACTAAAGGGAAAGTGATTTTCAGAATCTTAATACTAAAAAAATAAATGTTCTTGGGTACAGCTAGTAAGATGGCATTGTCTGAAGATTTCGAGATCATTGTTAAATACAGTGATGAAAGAAGGGATGGTGGTGCGTTTTCATTATAGTATTTATAAAATCTTAGAGCTTTTTATTTTAAATCATGTCATTTATTGGCATCTGTTCCAATGTTTAAGGCATAGTGCATAAAACCAGTGCTAAATGCTAGAACCATACAAAGCTTTATTCTTTCCTCTTCAGGAGGCTTGTAAAGCTGTTTCTATGTCAGAATGGGTGAAATGTCATTTTGGAGTTTTGGAGGTTGCTTTCTCACAGCAGGTGCTGAAGGAAGAGCAAAGCATCTATCCTGCATTAAGCAGGGGAAAAATCTGTCAGATCTCTTAGATACCATCAAGTGTCACTGGAAGCCGTGATGTACTAAAGGATTAGGAGTACATATCTGACAGGCAATGTCCTGGTACAACTGGGACCCAGCTGCATTTTATGGAGTGAGCTGAAGGGGTATAGATAATGAATGAGTTGTCTGAATGAGGGTTATGAGAAAAAGCAAGACAGCTACAGAAATCTACTGTAGCTCATCAGTGGGAATTTTTGGTTGGGTTTATTTTCGGGAGTTTATCCCCATGTTGCCATTGAGCAAAACTTTATGGCCTATGGAAGAGAAAGAGGTGCAAGCTCAAAGTAGGAGATACTGCCCAGAAAACTGCAGACAGTGTAACATGAATCCAAACTCTTTCATGTGATGGATCACTTCCATGACCTCTTTATAGCAGGTAAACATCTTTTTTTTGGTATTGGTATCATTCACTTTGTTAAGAGAGAGTGCTCTGGGTGCTGTAGCTTGTCATATGTTATTTCCATCTATCTTAAGAAAGCTTCCTTAAAACTTGAGAAAGAGAGAGGAAAACACATCTCTTTTGATTTGGTTTTAATTCTAATTTAACAGTCTCTTCCTTGACAGCTTTTGCAGACTCTACCAGGAGAAAAAAAAAAGTTTACTGAATAATTCAGTCTTGAGAGTGAATTGAGCTTGAGGAGAATTGTCGAATTCCCAACCCTGTGGTTTGTGGTTTTTGTTATTGACTGCTCACATGGATTTAAAGTCCTGTCTCTGCAGCTGGTGGTTTTTATCTCCCTTTGGATGCTTCAATTTTGTCTGGCTTTCTATCCCTGAACACCAACTCTCTGGTCTTGCAAATAAACACATAAAGAACCTGTGAAGGACCTTTCTGCTGCTACCAAGGGGAGCCACAGCTAACATGTTTCACTGGACTCCTCCTAGCTGAAGTTTTGCAGATATCTGTGCAACTATAAAGGAGAATTGAACCCTGGACCTGAATGTTGAAGGCAGTCTTGTGAAAGTTGATGGAGTCAGCATGCTGACTATGAAGCCACTTTTTCTGTTTTCTAAGGTCTGGTGGGGTTTTTTTTCCTATTCTATGAGGTATTATTTATGACACTTTCCCTTAATGTTTGCCTGTCAGTTGATACTGCTTTTGTTACTGAAGTTTTAATCTTACAAATACACATTAAGACATGGTGTGAAAGAGTGAAATTGATATCCCAGACATAATCAAAGGAAGGCTTTAGTTTTACCTTGCAAGTAAAGAGTGGTCCAATAGTCAAATCATCACCTGTGATGTTTTTCTTTTACTGCCAACGTGTGTTCCCTAAACTGCTCTGTAACTGTAGCTGTGCTGGAGACACAACACTGCCCCCTCTCTAATAGCTAGAGTTTTTCACAGATAAAGAGCAAAAGTATTGACATTTACATCGCTTGGTGGACTGTTGTTCAGAAGAAGAATCTGATGAAAAGAGTGTTCCTACCTTAACCTGAACAGCCACTGCACTGTTCTTTTCTGAGGAACTGTGCAGTTCTTGTGCTGAAATATCCAAATTCTGAAGGAAGATGAAAGCTTGATATCAGAAAAGAATCTCCTGAAAATCAAATGTCTTAACTCATTTCATACATACCCATGAAGTGTGTTATATACATTAACATGGTAGTGGGAGCCAGACAATAACACAATAGGAGCTGGTCCTGTATTTTATGCATCTGCAGTCAATAAGTAAAACCTCCCAAATTTATCATTTCAGTATTTGTAAATGCATAAACAATCTAGCCCATTTTCTGCAAGGTGGAATGATAATGTGATAAATTTGACTGAAAGTAGCTTGTCTAGTAAAACCTCAAACAATTCTAAGAGTCTAGCTAATATTCAGGACTCCACATAAAAACTGAACCCTGCGTAGCAACCTTGACACCACTGAAGAAAGTAAATGTTCTTACCTCTAAAGCATTTTTTCCCTAGTTCAAACAGCAAAATCATCGGCAACAAAAATTAGTCTGAAAACTGTTATTATACTGTCTAGTAGAACCTTTATATAATTAACTCTTGTTGGCAATCTCACTGAGTGGTACAGTTCATATGAGTAAATATATAAGAGCTCAGTCATAACGTGGACTGCAGGAAAGCTCTGCTAATATATTTCCACTCAGAAGCTCACAACTACAGGTTAGCATTTCCTAGCCAAAAGAAGGAATAAAAATGTTTTGTGGTTTTATGATGGGTTTGTAAGAGAGTGCTAAGAAAGTAGCTTTCGGGGAGGAGGATGTAGTTCCTTAGCCTTGAACCTTAAAAGAACAAAAACCTTGCCTAAACACCTTCTGTAGTCGTGGCCCTCTCTGAAGTGTAGTTACATCTAGAAAACATTTTTAATTAAGTGACAGATCAGATGGGATCTGCTTGCAAGTAAAATAAATTCACAGGTCCCCTTGTGGATCGATGAAAATTTTTACTCCTTTTAAATCTATCTTTAGTTTTGAATAACATATAATCCAATAAGCTAAAGTCAATCCAGAAGGCAGTATTGGTTAAAAATAGTCAGTTAATTGCATTAAGAATATGCTTTCTGCTAGGTATTCTTGAAGTAGGAAATATAGAAATGGTAGCTGTTGTGGACTCAAGGAAGATTTTGGGTATGCAATCCCTCTTTCTTCTCACAAGCATGAATTCAAATCAGAGTTGAAGCACATGCCTGTACCTTGTTTCAAGTACCACAATACTTCTAGTTATAATTAAAGGGAACAATCCATGTCCCTAAAGTCAGATGCTTCCAAAGCATCAGTTTGAATCAGGACTGCCTATGGTGATGCTCCTGGAGTGCTGCTTTGAGTAGACACAGTAAGATCCTTTTCTCAAATCTCTGGATAAAGATGAAAACTCTTTATCCTTAAACAAAACAACTTATCTGAAACCCCTCAGCTTTTTTAAAGCTGACTTGGGCACAGCCTTGTTACTAAGCAAACAACGGACAGAAATAGCATTGTTCAAATTCCTCTTCTTCACTGGAAGAAGGAGATGAAGGAATTGCAGCTGAACACAGTGCTTTGGGCCCAGTGTCACTTGCAGCACCTCAGTGAAAGGCTGCCAGCCTTCAGCTCCCACGCAAGGACAGGACACAGGCTTGGCAAAAACCTGCACAAGGTGGGGAGTTACATGGTGTCTTGGACATCATCTCCCTTCCCAACAGACTAACAAACAACTGATTTCCTCTATTGCAGTTGAAACATCGGGTGAATGATGAGCTGTGCTGCTGAGATGTTTTCAAGGGAAAACCAGGTAAGCTGTTTCTTTGGCAAAGGCATCATTTAAACTTAGGACTGAGACCCCATATGTAAATGATTTTTTCCCAGACTTAACTGGCAACACAGTATAAATACTTTCATCAGAAGAGCAGTGCTTTTTTCAACTAGATTACTTTGTGATGCTGAGGCAAAAGCCTCTGCAGTTTGCTTTATTATTGTAAGAATTATGACCCATCCTTTAGAACAGTTTTTCTTCCAGCGTCTGATCATCTCCCCAAACAGCTAAGAGCTATTTTTCCTTCTCTGTGGATGTTCTGATGAAGTTGATGCTATGTGGTAGGTCCTGGCCACCTGCTTTACTTGGTCATGTGAATGCTTTCCTGAGTCATACTCCCAAAATACATTGTTGCCTAAATCTAAGGAAAACTGACAATTGGTAGCAGTTCAACGTTCATATTATACCCGAATTTATGTTAAAAATAAATTCTCACAAATGATTAAGGTCTGGAAAACATATGGGGTTTTTTGCTAAGAAACTAGGTAAGCACCTAGTTTGCTATGTGAGAAGGGTTTTGTCTTTTTATTAGTTACTCTAGGAATTAAAATCCACAATAAACCACCACACAGGAAATTGAGATTCATGCTCCATGCTTTCCTGGTTGAATATTGATGCTGTCACAGGGATGGTCCCCAGCCCATGTCAGCCACTGTCAGCTTGAGGAGCCATGTTCATTCTTCTTTAGGCTCTGTCACTTTTCAGTTCTTTTCAACAGTGATATCTTTTCAGCCAGAAGAGTTAGAGTTGCTTTAGTAAAGAGGGCACAGGCCATCTGTAAGTGAGCTGTTAAGTTGTTCTGTGAGCCAGAACCTGTGGGCAAAAATATTTTCCATGATGAACTGACTCCTGGCCTCACCTTTTTGGGGTGTTACCAAAGTGAGATGCCACTGTACTGAGATCCTCCTGTTTTGTCTGCTTTGTTTTTTGATTTGAACATCCTGGAAGAGTGCCTGTCTTTGGGAGAGAATTTGAAACAGCATTCCAGGTGGATGATGGGGTTTACCTTTCAGTTTGAAGGAAACAGGGAAAATGTCAATTCTAGTGCTGGTCCCAGCATCCCCTTGGGCTGCCTCTGCAGTGGTGCTGGGAGTGGGTTGACTCCAGCAAGCTCCTTGGTCACTAATGCAGCTATTCTGAATTTTGCTGAGGTGTGTGTCTGTCTCCATGGATTATGTGCAAAAGCTGATGGCCCTTTCCCCCCATATCAGGAAGCAGAAGGTGAGGAATGCATTATCCACCCTGTACTTGCACTGTGTGGACAACTGACTGGAGCAGGACTTGGAACACAACCTTGGGGACATGGGGAAAAACAGGCAGAGTGAGTTGACAATGTGAAACTATTGCAAAAAGAGATAAATGTGGTTCTACAGTTGGTCAGGAATATTGCATGGAAGACAAAGGGCGTAATTATCCTGATTTGAAATTGCTGAGGCTTCATCTAATGCAAGTTTTGCATACTGCAATTGCAGATATAGACAAACTGTAGAGTGTTCAGAGAAGAGACAACAAAAACCCCAATTATTTGTAAGCATGATCTGTGAGAAAATACTAAAATAAATAGAAGGTTTCATAACCTTTTCTAAAGAAAGAGAATGATCTTATGACTAGAAAAATGTTTAGGTTTTCTGGCTTCTTTAAATAGAAAATGAGTGTGATTACATAGAAAAATGGGGCAACATACAAACAACACAGCATATAATAAAGTAAATGCAGTTTTCTGTGCAATAGAAGGCTATCTAACCAGATAAGGAAAGAATTTAAGTGAGCAATGAATTTCTGTCTTGAATGAAAATCATGTAAAAGCATTTTACATTGATGTCTTAGAAGTGGTTTAGGTTAGCAAATTGTATTTTGATTTAAAATATATTTTCTTGAGTAAATAAGCATACCTTTGCAGCTGCTGTTCAATATAGATTGAGTTTAGGCAAAATAGAAAACCTTGTCTTAACTGCTTTGAAAACAGCCCATCTCAGGCCGTTTAACATCCAGTGCAGCTCCCACCAAATTCATTGTGAAGACTGGTGACTTTCTTTACACTGTGTAACAACCTTTACTCATTAAGCTGGGTAAAAGCAAAGGGATCTTTATGGGTGTCCGAGTTTAGTGCAACAGAAATACCTCAGGAGATTGCAGAAGTCAGTGCTGAGATTTGTTTGTGTGGGGCCTGAGGATTTTTGTTCAAGATGGATCTCAAATTGTCCTCTAGGTTTTCACTGTAAATTGTGGATTCACTTCACTTCAGAACTGTTACATAGAGCCAAAGGCTTAGGAGATGAAACTAAACTTTAAAGTTCTTCCTTCTGAATCACACAGTGGACTTCAAATACAAAATTATTAAACCAGACAGGTATGTCTGTTTTTCAGTGTATACTTTATCAAAGTACAAACGTGAGCAAACTCAGGAATGTGTGATATGATTATTTTAGTGGTATTTCTCCTCACTGAATGGTCAATAGTGACTTAAATTTCTCTGTATTACATTGGTAATAACTTTTTCTTGGCAGACATGCCAAATATCAAGGGTAGAGAAATTTAATCTTATAATCAATACCAACTAGACATTTTTAAGATATTCATCAAAAAGATCTTTGAACTTTTTATTCTGTCTCACAACTTGATACTCATAAAACAAGGAGAAATTCTAATAAAATGTGTGCACCTTGTTCTTTCCAAGTGCCCATCTGTCTGTCAAAAGTGTGTTTTAACATTTGATCAAAGTATCTGAAAGTATATGGTAAAGACTTGGATAATTAACAGATTGAGACATTAATTCACTTATGTCTTACAACATAAGCTGTATTTGTTTGAATGTAGAAACAGTCTCTTCTGGATCAGTTTGCTATTTATCACATAGAAACTAACATTGGTTAGTAAATTTTAATTAACTTACTTTAGCCTTATATAATCAGGGTGTAATTTCTTAAGATGAGATTATGTTTATAGTTTGTATCTGAATTCAAACTTTCCTTTTGTTCATTATGGTACAACAAGAGTTGAATGAGAAATATCTTTCCAACTTTTTTAAATTTGAAGTTATTTCATGATAGCCTCTGTTCCAGCTGGGCAGAAAACATAGTCCCTTTTTTAACCTGTTTCAGGGTTTTTTTTGGTTTTGCTAGTAAAAGTGGGACTGTCTTCATTTAGCCCAAGACTTCAGTGGTTGGAACACATCTTGGGAAGAGAACACCCTGAACTAAATGCCTGAGAACTCCTTCCAAGCGGGTTTCCTAACAGCTGGTTTTGCTATATCCAGCTGCGAGAGAGGAAGGAAGATCTACCTTTTAAATTCTTTTCTTCTTCACTCTCTCAGAAAGTTTATTTTTCTTAACATTCCTAAATCAAATGAGCAGACTGGCATTTCCTTACAGACACATGTTCAGTTATAGCATTCCTGGCAGTTTGTGCTGCAGTCTCTCAAAGGCTTTGGCAGAGTGAACCCTGAGTGGGGCTTCTCTGTTTTAATCCCAGCAGCTGGATTTGGGTTGGCTAGCAAGACTCTTCTTTCTCTCTTGAGAGCTAAGATGACTTCCCATTACTCTGTACTTTTTGTTGTGTTTTCTTGATCATCATGTTCTCTCGTGTGTAGCTCATAAATCTTTATTTAAAGACATGAGGGCTGGGATTATCTGCTTTCCCCAGGAGTCTGAACTTTTCAGTCCCGGCCTCTGTGTTGCCATTAGGGCAGGAGGGCTGATATGAGCCCTTGCTCACTGCAGATTGTCCTCACCCAGTGCACCCAGCTATTTTTCCCTCCAACCATGTGGAGAAGGGGAAATGATCCATATCCAGCTATAGCTTTGTTTTTTTCCCTGCTGTTCTGTTTCTGTTCATGCACAGGATTTGCAATTTCGCGAAGCAGCTTTACATGAAAGCTGAAATGTAATTGCATCCTCCTGAGTAAAATGGACAATTTCTGTGCCAACTGTGTTTTTAAAGGAAAAGATTACAGCATTCACTCTGCTGCCTGCTTTCTTTGCAACTGAATCCCTTTGCTGATGTAAAGGGATTAAATATTCTAAAACACCAGCCAGTCCAATTCTCTATAATTCCATGAGTACGCAGAAGATCACCTTCATTATTTTTGGCAGGGGAAGAAGTGAAAAATAACAGGGAGGTCTCTTTCAACACACCTTGTTTTACTTCAGCAAATACTAGTGAGGATTCATTTCAATATATATCACGCTTACTGTTCCTTTCAGCTCTCCATGTTAACTTAAACTCTAATTTTCTTGCAAAATTTGTGGCTTTCTGATATACCTTGTAGATCTAAGGCAACATAATAAATACTGTGCAGTTTGCAGTTTTTATTTCTTTGTTTTAAACAGTAGCCCTGGAGTGTGGCAACATTTGTTTATGTCATAGAAAAAAAAGTTAAAGGGTGAATGGTTGCAAACAAAACAGTTTCAAATATATTTTTACACCCCATTTTCATAGTTTCTAGTACTCTTTTGTCTTGTTCATAATACTTTTATATGGCCTTAGGAAATGGGTGGCTTTCAGTATTTTGTCTTTCACTGATTGCATTTTGTAAGATTTCCAGGCTTAGTCATGCATTTTATGTTTGACTATGCACAGTCATAAAATAATTTTCTTATAGTTATGTTGTGAGTGTAACAATGCCAATATATCTGACTGTCTCAGAATAGTGTATGGGCTTCTTTTTTCCCAGCCAGATGAAGCTGCAGACTTACCTGAAAGAATACTTAATAGCAAGATTATGCAATGCAATTCTGGTTCCCAAAAATGTGTTTCTCTGTCTCAAGTCTGGAATTTATTCTTTCAAAATCACCTCTGATATCCCCCTGAACAGAGGTTGGGAAAAAATAATGCTCTAGCTGTTTTGAAAAGGTTGTATTTGCAAAAGTGGGAGGGGCTCTTAAACTCAGGGCAACCTGAACTCAGGAGGCTGGGCTGTCTGGGGTGATATAGTTCTGCTTTGGAGGCCTAGTTAAATTGTGAGACTTGTAGTCTCCTTTTGGGAGGTGCTGAAGGGCTAATTCCCATTAATGGATGGTTCAGCAGATTCAGCAGATGTTCTGTGTCATGGGATGAAGGGGGTGACAAGCTACTTCTCCTTTGGTTATTGTCACTGCTACATCCATTCTAGCTCCTGATTGCAGCAGCTGCAGGAGAGACTCAGTGGTGCCACATCATTGACTTTTTGAGCACTGTATGTTCATCTCAACTGAGGAACACAGCAATAGCCAGACAAGCCCTAAGGAAGTATTAGAGCCTATGTCTATAAAATAAGATTATGTTCTGAAAGATGCTGAGCAGCAACTCTGAATAAAATCAGCAAGAGCAGAGGGGGTGTAGGGTCACACAGAGCAATACAGAGGAAGTACTCTGAGTCTAAGAGCATTGGAAATATGAAAGAAAGTTGTGAAATTAAACCCAGTGAGATGTATATAATGTATAATGTATATAACTACACTCTACTAGACTGGGTTATAACCACTATGAGCATAGGTACTTAAAGTCTTGGGGGAAGAGGAGGTGGATGGATCATCATCAGAACTGCAAACGCCAAGAGAAAAGACTAAAACATCATAACACTGTAATAAACTCATATGGTGTTAGATAAAAGAGTGAAACTTTAGAATGGGATTGTCATCTGTGTGTCTCGTTCTGTATGTGGAAATCTAATGGATTCTAACAGACTTCTTTTTGAGGAGATTCTTTAACTCCTATTTTTTCCCACTAGTAATCATAGAAATTTTCTTTCTGAGATACAAGGTGCTACAAAAGCCATGGGTTTGGTTTGGTTTGGTTTGTTGGATACAGAAAACAAAAGATCTGCATTTTCAAAGAACAACTAGTGGTTACACTATGTTTCTTTACTGCTAATCTTACTAAATCATGAGGGAGGGAAGCACAACTAACCTGATTTTAGCCAAATTAAAGCTAACTTACTCTTCAGTCTCTACCTGAACAAAAGCATTCATCAGTCATCTTCATGAGTTCCCAGAATCATAAGATCACAGACAATTCTTATGTATTGTATAATCATCTTCATATCTTAATGCCAGACATATTTAACAGCATCCCTGCCTAAAAGGAAAAAGTGGTTCAAAGCTGCTGTAGGAGAGGGTAGAGGTTTTTTCCCTTCCAAGGCAAAATATTCTCTTCTTTCTTCTCAGTCCAAGCCTGTAACTGTTTCAACCTCACAAGGTCTGCCTTCAAGAGACACTTACAAATTTTGGAGAGGTAGCACTTGAAATCTGAAGCCAATGTTTTTTTCTACCATCTGTACTGCTTAAGATTTTTCAAGACCTCTGTTAAATGGTAAATCAAGAGCACTTTATTGAGGGCTACTGACTCTTTTAGGAAGCACTGATTTTGTGTGATATTCATGTACAGCATTAGTTGAGTCTGAAGATGCAATCTTTTATGGCAGGTGTTTCTGCCAGGCCTTTAGATCTTTCCCATTGTACTTGATCTCTGAGAAGGCAGAGCCTACACTGTTGGACAAATGCCGACTGAACCAGCCCTACACCTTGCTTAGCACTGGAGAAGCAAGAGCAGCCTTCTGTGGGCTCTTATCTCCCATGGTTTAGCCTACTCCAAATCCAGCCTTATTGCTAGCATAAACTGGTATCTGTCATAAACAGAGTGATAGATTAATTCCCTTTGCTTCTTCTAGTCTTCATTTTCCCCTGTGATGTTTTAAAGAATCACCATTAATTTCAGTTTTCCAGTTATGCATTCCCAACTTTAAACAAGCCTAACCTCTCCTCTGGATTGTTGCCAGGGGCTCTGCATCTGCTATAGTAGGATGCTTAATAGCTTCTCTCATGTGTCCTAATTTCAAATCTGTGACAATCCATGGCCACTTTCACCTGTAGAGTTTCTTTTTACCTCACCAGTCACAGCCTAAGCTGTATCCATGAGTCTCCTACCAGCTTTTGGAGTGACATTACATTTCTTCCTGTTTCTTCAAGCTCTTATTTTAGCCATGTGAGCATGTCAAGGTCTATCACTCAGTTGCATATGCTCTCCTTTTTCAAGCTCTATCCTTAACCTAAATACCATCTTCCAGCAACGCAGTGGGACTTGACACACCTTACTGCCACTGGCAGCACGTTTACACCTCTGTCCCACAGTCCTCACGTCACCCCGAAGGCTCTCAGCCTGCAGCATTCACCTCACTCCTGCTCCCTGAAAGCTAAATCTAAGTGTGGTTGTAGGGCTAGTTAGTACTTGCCTGAATTGGACTGACAGCTCATTTAGCCCTGCTTCCTCCAGCTCTCATTTCAGGAGCATCTGCAGAGCTGAAAGTAGTGCTGCGCCTTGGAGGGCTCATCGGGCTGAAGTGAGGGCTGTGGACAGGACAGGAAGATACACTCCATTTTGCAGGATTTAGGAGGAGGTCAAATGAGTGATGGAATTTTTAAGACCTACAGGGCTTAAATGGGGCAAGTGCAAGTCATATTTCTGGTATGGCTTCTGCCTTACTAATACATTTTTATCATGCTTTTACCTGCGGTCCTTTTTGTCTTTTATGATTCATTGCCCACTTAGCTGCATGGGCTCTCCTCTCTTGAGCTGTCCCTAACTACAGCCTAAGCCATGACCATTGGGCTGTTATTTGTCTTCCCATGCTAGAAACTCTTTCTAAGATGTAGTCATGAAGATTTTTCTCCCCTCATCCCTTAATATATCCCTGGTCATGTGACTCACACTTGCCATTTCCATTCTAAATCTTTAACTTGTTCTTACATCATTAATATATCAGATGGAAGAAAGCTGTATCTCTTACTCCTATTGAAACTGGAGTAGAGTTACATTTTGGATTATTGTTCTCTGGAAAATGTCCATCTGGAGCAATGAGTTTAGGTTAAACATATTCTGAGTTATTATATAAAGAGCTGTTTTCTCATTTATCATTGCTAGCATCATCTTACGTCTGCCCCTTGCTTTTCTGATCCCTGTTCACAGTTTTGTCTGAGCCTTATTCCAAGTAATAAACTCAGCCCAGTGATACCAACCTGTTTCTCTAGGTAGACACTCAAGTAATATTTGTCCAAAGTAGAGGTCTAATCCAATAATAATAATAATTCTAGGCTTACAGTCACTCCTGTGCTGATCCCTAACCTGAGTACTTATTAGCCCCTGTGGGAGCAGACCTAGGTTTTATGAAATGGCAAGAGTACTACAGACATTGGGTCGACGAGGGTGTGAACCTTAGAAACCCCAGTGCTCCCAATATTGATACTTTACACAGGGTCTACAAGGACACAGACTCTAATGTCCCTTATATTGATACCTCAGTGGTGTAATAAAAAGTGCATCACAAACATGTCTTCCCTATTGTATTTTCCCTTAGTCATCCCCTATCCAAGTTGCTTCTTTCCATAACCCCCTAGGGCTTCACTCCCGCCATTTCTTCCCATTGCCTAAAGTTCTGTATCTTCATTGGTTCTTATCCCCATTCTCTGATTGGTTGTTATCCTTGTTCTATCATTGGTTGTTGTAACATCCCCCCCTTTACCCTATTGGTCCATTCTTGATCCTTCATTTGCATGTTCCTTGAGCAATAGGAAGCTTTGTACCGCCCACCCTTCCAGAACCTTCCCTGCCTCAGGTTATATAAACGAGACATTGAAGTAAGCTGGTCTTATTCTGCTACTGAACCTCCTGGTGTCTGGTTGTTCTTCCTTTGTGGCTCCAGTCTCACTGGGGACTCAGGTGGACTTGGCACAGAGAGAGTCTTCCCAGCTCTGGGGAGAAACCCTCAGAGCAATTCCATCCACCAATGAGTCCCCTTCCTAACCTTCAGGCAGTTGGGTATGAATTACTGAGTTTAGTTCTTTATTATGTTTTCTGGAACTCAAACCTTTTCCTTGATACCTCCAGCCTAGAAATGCATAACTTTATTTCTATGCTGTGTTTACTTTGGTGAATAAATAAATTGAGTTTATAACTAAGCAGGATATTGAGGGGCTGGAGTGAGGTCAGAGAAGAGCAACAAGGCTGGAGAAGGGACTGGAGCACAAGTGCTGTGGGGAGAGGCTGGGGGTGTTTAGCCTGGAGAAGAGGAGGCTCAGAGGTGACCTCAGCACTGTCTAGAACTACCTGAAGGGAAGTTCTGGCCAGGTGGGGGTTGGTCTCTTCTCCCAGGCACTCAGCAATAGGACAAGGGGGCACGGGCTCAAGCTCTGCCAGGGGAAGTTGAAGTTGGAGAGCAGAAAAAAATTCTTTGCAGAGAGAGTGCTCAGGCATTGGAATGGGCTGCCCAGAGAGGGGGTGGATTCCCCATCCCTGGAGGTTTTTCAAGTGAGCTTGGCCGTGGCACTGAGTGCCATGATCTGGTAAAGGGAGTGGAGTTGGCCCAAGGGTTGGACTTGATGATCTCGGAGGTCTTTTCCAACCCAATCAATTCTAGGATTCTATAAATCATGACTAAAATTTTGATTGGAAAGCATGCGGAAATAATATATTTACATCAACAACTCAATATACAGATACACAATTTTACTGTTAGAGATCATTATCTCTTTTACTGAAGGCTGTCATATACACTAATAGTATAAGTAAATAGAAATATTTGTTTGTGTGTAGACTTTCCTGTGCTATTAGATTATATTTTCAGAGTGGAAGGAAAAAGGCTCAAGCTCTCCACCCCCACACTTCCCTTTGGGCTGGGTTTTATCAAGAAGGTCTCTTAAGGAGAAGCACTGGGAGTACTTTGTGTGCTGTGCTCTCTTGAAAAATATGTCAACCTGCTATGATCTCCACATGGCAGCTGATCTCTCTGAAAGGCTGGCTGTCATCCAAGTGAGCAGCATATATGTATGTGGGACAGCCTTCCCCAGTGGACACAGGATGAGCTTTTAAAAAATGCTCTATACATGCCATGATTTTTAATATTCATTAAATTCAGTGTAAGCACATTTTCACTGATTCACCAGAAAGTACTTTTCAAGAAGGGAGGTTTCTTAAGGCAGCTGCCCAAGTATGTTCCTTCAACCATTTCAATAGTAGAATTTTTTAAATATTTAGTCCCTTTGATGATAAACTATATTTATAACACATGGTCTGTCTTGCAAAAACGAAGATTATCAATTTTGCAAAGGACTCATTGTGAATTTAGTACAATATCCTACCTGTAAATAGCAGACCTTAGCTTGGAGGGTTGATGTTCTCAGAGTAGATTGGGAGCCAAAAGCCCAGATCAGAATTAATCTGTTAACACAATGTCCGTAATGGGAAATGAGTTTCCAAATCTTGAATTTTCAGAGTTCGTTTCAAGATCTCGAATTTTCAGACTGAATGAGATCTTGTCAGACTTTAATGACCTCCTGTTGGTTTATATTTTTTCAATTAAGAGATTTCAGGAAATGCTTTATATTGAGGCTAACTGCATATGCGTGGTTATTGCCAACTTTAAACTCCCTTCTTAAAGGGATGATGAGAAGCCTAACAGAAGACTGGCAATTCCTAAGATTCCTGGAGTGCTACAGATGCTCTGAGTGCGGAGGCCTTGCCAGCATCCTGCTGCCTTAAAAGATCAACAGGCTGGTGGTTGAAGACAATGATGTTCAGTGATGTTAAGCTAAGGGGTTACACCCAGCAGCTGTGAGTCACTGGAAGACTTTCTGCTGCAGGGATCCTGTGCTTTCCTAAGATAAATTAGAGATAACATAAAAAATTCTGTAACACAGTGTAGCAGGCCAAGCAGGTCCTTTACTTCCCTCAGGGATGGACATGCAGCTGCAAATATAACTCACCTGTTTATTGGTAGGGGCACAGACCTAAAGGGCTTTGGTTATTGTCAATAAAAAATGCACTCTTAGCCAACTTATACTGCAGCTTTTTGATATATAGCTCTATGACACATTTATGTTTTTAAATCTGTTACTGTGCTTTTAGTTTGAGGACTTTTGAACACAGACAGATCCTTTGTTGCTTGCCAGTGGGAGAGAGAAGAGCCCTTTGTAAAAGCAGCAGTCTTAGTGGGAATTCTATGGCTAAGGTTCATACCAGTCAGATCCTTTTTAAAAAAAAAATGACAGCTGTATACAGGGGTTTTTATGAAAAAGAAAGGTTTGATAACCCTTGCTTAGCCTTGCTCCATGCTATGTGATTTACCCTAATCAAATACCACTTTGCCTTGGGCTTTCTGCTGACTGTGTTTTAAGACTTGTACCCCAAAACGTGTTTGTCAGTATGTGTTACATCCCTTCTTATTTACCTTGGGCTATCTAACTATTTATGTAACCTTCTGTATCATGAAATGCTTATCAGCACAGCACTTCTGGAAAATACCCTGTCACAGAGATACCAGTGCAAGGTGCCCGTGTTTCTCCATGCACACCTGTGTCACGTTGTTCCACACAGCTGTGAGCACTAAAGACCTGGTAATTAGGTGAGGCTTTGCTTCCAAGGAGAATGAAGAGTGAGCACAGGACTGTGAATAATCAGCACTTGATTTCTGATTCGCTTCATTTTCTTTTCTATCTGGGTAATGAGAGAGCTTGCAGTAGCAAGGAGATGCTCTATGAATGAGCTACATAAATTTCTCAGAGAACCTCAGAGACAGGGAAACACAAAAATGGTAACTTCAGCACTTTTTCTCTAAAAATAAGTTTCTGTGAGTACTAGTTGTGTTTGCCCTATACAAAGTGAAACAGTTTCCTTTATGCAAACAGTTGGAAGGGAGTAAATTACAAATCCAGTAAGAGCATAAGACACACTGGACTGGTCAAGAGGTAGACCAGGATATGTGTATGGGAAAAAAAAGGATGCAAAAATGTAGAATTCTGTAGTGGAATGAAGTCTGGATTACAGCTGGCTGATTGTAAAACTTGTCACAGGGAGCAAGGAGTAGAAAACCTGAGTGACAATTCTGCTGTTGAGCTGGTAGAGGATCAAAGTCCTGCTCAGTGGTAGAGGCACCATGAGCATTCACCAAGCCCCTGCAATGTGAGTTTTCTTCTGTTACTTTCTCTTGTGTGTTTTTTCAGCTGTGGGATCAAAGAGAATAGAATAACTGTATCTTTTTTTTTTTCCAGCAAGATTTCTTTATCATTGTGTATGTTGGAATTTTGGTGGTGTTGGATTTTGGTTGGGTTTTTGTTGGTTTTTTTTTGTTGTTGTTGTTTTGTTTTGGGTTTTTTGTTTGTTTGGGGGGTTTTGTGGGTTTTTTTTTGTTTGTTTATTTTATTAGAAACTCCCTTCTGTTTTCTCTTATTACCAGTTGTGTTTAATATCTGATCTCTCAGTCTTCTTTGAAGATTAAGCAATACAGGTATTGAAAATGTTTGGGGGTTTTGCATTTGTAGTTTACCTTACTGGAGAAGTCCTGGACTTGCATTTTTTTTAGGTCTTGGGTTTTTATCTTTCTTATTGCTGTTTGTGTCTCTTCACTAATCTGTTTTGTACTGCAACCCCCAATTCTGGCATTACATGCTGATGTTTTTCTCCTCTGTTTGTTTAACGTTGCACTTCATCTAAAGCACCTGTGAGTTTGACCTATAGCTGTCTTGTTCCTGTTCAGCTTTTCTCACTTCTTATTTTCTGCAGAATCATGGGTGCTGTCTCTCATGATCTCATTCAAAACACCTTCACACATTTATATTCTCAAATGCTTTATTAGTCAAGTCTAAAATAACTGTCTCTTCCACCTTTTTTTTTCCTGTCTCCTGAAACAAAAGTTTTTCTCATTACATTTCCTAAATTTTTGGTTAGTCTGTGCCCAGATAGATGTTTAGGATACAGGAACTTGCCATCAACAGCTGTGAATCTCTTAAAGCCACTTTCCCAACCCTACTACAGAAATAGTGGAGGCCTCTAGAGCTAATCTTGAAAATGCCACAATGAACCTGTTCATCTACTGCACAGTTACAAAGTGAAACTGGTATCTAGGGCTCTCACATACTTTCATGATATCTTGGTTTCTTTTTATTACTGTCACATGAGATAGATTAGGACAGATTGGAATTAGCCATGACTTATCCCATGCTTGCTCTTTGCATGCTCTTTTCTCACAGCAGCACCGCAGAGTCCTGCAGATCACCATCCCCACCTCTGCTTCACAGCATTCTACCTGAAGTGAACACATGGAGAAAAGACAGCAGGAAAAGGAGGGTAAGGGACACAAGCAAGTCCAAATGTGTCCAGATAACTGGGAGTGGATAGTAAACTTTAACTGGAGAAGCTTGAAGCAGTTTCTCCAAGAAAAACTAGCTCAGCTTTTCCTTAGTATGTTGTAAACATGAGTGTTACTTGATATGGAAGTGGGGGAGACAGAGAATCTCTTCAACTGTGTGCTTTGCCAAAACAAATCTGCTTTTTGTAGATTAGGAGGGCATTGAAAGTGTGATTATACATCCTGTGGGCTCCAGTAGGTTTCCTGGGCTTGGCTGAGGAAGAAAGCAGAATCCCCCTGAGATTTTGGAATACTAAAATAGAGAATTGCTGATACAACATAAGTGTTTACTTCATAGAATTGCTGCTGGACTGTGAAAGGATGGATTTTGGATCACAGGAAGATTTGCCCCATGTGTGCTAAACTGAGGTTATTGCCTTGATCATTTGTTAGTTGTAGTGTACTATCTGGCCTCTCTTGCCTGTATTTTCCATTCCATCAAGTAAAGATTTGCAATATCTCTTACAGAGAATTCTCTGTTCAAGGAAGCTTGTGGCCTGTCATCAAAAGTGCAGCTGTATTGGTAAACTACCCAAGCTGTTGTGCCTCAGACTAACTTCAGTTTGAGAGGCAGATTGGACTCTGGAATTCAGCTAATTTCTTATGGGTTTCATGGTTTTACTTGCTGTGATACGACTTCGATACACTTCTTAGAAGAACTATACAGAGGTCACTTGTCTCCTTGGAAACCAGAAGATAAAATTACTCTAGTTGTATCTGTTGCCTGTATTTTGATACAAATAAGCTTTTTCTCTCCCAAAGGTTAGCTACCTAGGCACTGAAGCATTAACCATTTTGTAATGATTTTCTGTCTTTTTGCAAAGTTGAGGGGGTCTTACAGTGGGAGAACAATAACAGCACTCTTAATTGACCAGCTTGAATCTGCTATTTGCCTCAAGCATCTTGCATTCTAATTAGAAATCAAAGCATTACAAGGTGTTCCCTTCACCTCATGCTCCTGACAGCTTGTGTAGATTCTCTGTCTTTTATCCAGTCTTCTCTTCAATGCAAGGTTATTTCTATGCAAATATTTGAAATAAAAGCCTTGTTGAGTATGTTCTTTCTATAAAACTTAGAGTATTAGTGGTAAAGAGCTCATTTGTAATACATGTCACTGAGGTAGTTGTTATTATGGAGGTACCAATGCTGCACTGTGAGGAAAGGGACATGGGAAGGTGATAAAGAGTCCTAAAACTGTAGGTTCAGTAGGTAAAGAAACACCTTAACAGGTATAACAGAATAGCCATATTCTGTTTAAAAGACAGATATAGTATGACAGGTGATTTTTACTAACAAAGCTGTGGTAACAGGTGCCAACTAGGCAGATGCAGTCCTGGAGTTTTGTCACTAAGCATCTTTAATTTTTAGAATATTGCTTGTATACTGCAGTGTTTAATGCAAGGGAAAATTACAACCTGCAGTGAGCCTAATTGGACTTGTTCTGTACCACAATTATTGACCTTATGACTTGATTTTAGGCATTAAAAACATGACAGTTTAGTAGGAGCGTTCTCCAGTACAAAATGCACATATACATATGCAGTAATATGTGTATTCTAAGCCAATGAAAGTGTTCCTGCCATGCTGAAAAATTCCTTTTTTTCACCTTTTGGTGTATCTTTGATTCCTTTTCAGATGCCACCTATGATGTCTTGCAACAAAAATCTGACCTTCTTAACTCCTAATGTATTCTATACCTTGCTTTGTTTACAGAGGTGAAACCACAAGGTTTGCTTCTGTACTAGACTTGTAAGAGGTCCAGAACAAATGCATTTATAGGACTGAGCAGACCAGTGTACTGCTATAGGGTATTCCAGGTGAACAAAAACCTAGTATCAGTTTAAGTTTCTCAGAGGAATCACATGCTAAGACAATCTGAAAATGCTCTGGTTAAACAGACTAGCACCAAACCTGTGTATCTCTGTGCACAAGGATATATTTTCTTTTTTCTTCAAGTGAATTCCTGAATGTTTTCTATAGCAATAACTGGTTTCATTGCCAGGAGTGTGTTGCACCATTCTAGAACAGCAGTTATGTTTGTGTTGTCCCATGTGCCTCTAGAGCTGACTGTATTTCACACAATGATTTTTATTGTGGGACTTAGCCTGTCCAACTGGCAGATCATTTCTCTATTAAAAATTTTGTAATTAGCATTCCAAGAAATCCACATTGTCTCCTGTGGAAAATGCAGTCTCCAAGGCTGCTCTATTCTGTTAAATTCCTGAGCTACTAAAAATTAGAAAGAATTGCCTTGCTTGTAACGTGTGTTTTCTTCTCACTCCTTGTTGTGTGCCCCAATTTTTGTTGGGCTCTTGGAAGCTCTTGGTGATGACTGAGTCGAAGCACACGCTGCTCTTTCTCTGATATTTTTTCTGGTCAGCAGTCATTTTCCTATCACTATGCCAACCAACAGCAGTTCATCATCAGGCCTTGTGACTGTGTCCACAGAATTACAATTTTGGAAGTTCAGACTTTGCACTGTTGGGTTCTGCTTTGAGCAGGTTGCTGTAGATCTAGCAATGGTTTGACCAAAAATGGTTGGTGGATCTGAAAGTGGATTTGGGTATTTGGGCGAGCTGTGTGTCGTGTGTTAGGTGGCAAGAAGTTGGTTTGGCACTGGAATAGTTTGCAGACATGTTGTTTCTGTGACTTCCCAGCTCAGAGCCTGGCTTTTGTTACTTCCATGTGTCCTGATAAACAATGGCTTTCAGTGCCACTGATGTTCCTGAAGGTAGATTTTTGTAATATGAAATAAAAATATTAAGTAACTCCTTAGTGTCTTGTTGTGCAGTGCAAAGCTTGTTAAGGGGTTCGTGTGTGTTCAAATAAAGTTATCCAGGGAGAAATGGACACGAGTTCCTATTAGCATTTCATGTGCTGCAGTATTTGTGGTTAAACTTTCAAAGTGACAGGAATGGGCACAATGACCAAATCGTGTACAGTGGTGTTCTTTCATCACTTATATGAAAAAGTTGCCACTGTTTCTTTTTCTTGACTGATAATATAACAAGGAATAACAAATTGTGCAGCACTAAATGTAGAAAAATATGCCTGTCTAAATACTCCTTAATTTTTATTATCACAGACCATTCCGAGTTGGAAGGGACCCAACAAGGATGATCAAAGCCCTGCGCAGGACAGCCTCAAGAGTCACACCTGTGCCTGAGAGTGTTGTCCAAACCCTTCCTGAACTCTGTCAGGCTTGGTGCTGTGCCCACTGCCCTGGGGAGCCTGTTCAGTGCCCAACCACCCTCTGGGGGAAGAACCTTTTTCTAATATCTAATGTAAACCTCCTCTGACACAACTTCAGGCCATTCCCTCAGTCCTGTCACTGGTCACCACAGAGCAGAGATCAGTGCCTGCCCCTCCTCTCCCCTCACGAGGAAGATGTAACTGCAGTGAGGTCTCCCCCCAGTCTCCTCTTCTCCAGCTGAACAGACCAACTGCCCTCAGACACTCCTCTCACTCTTCCCCTCCAGGCCCTTCCCCATCTTCCTTGACCTCCTTTGGATACTCTCCAATAGCTTAATATCTTTCCTATATTGTGGTGCCCCAAACTGCACACAACATTCCAGTTAGGGCCGCCCCACTGCAGAGCAGAGCGGGACAATCCCCTCTCTCACCCGGCTGGTGATGCTGTGCCTGATGCCCCCCAGGACAGGGTTGGCCCTCCTGGCTGCCAGGGCTCTGCTGACTCACATTCAACTTCCCATCCACCAGGACACCCAGTGCTCTTTCCATGGCACTGCTTCCCAGCATCTCATGCCCCAGTCTGTCTGTATATCCCAGGCTGCCCCATTCCAGGTGCAGAATCCTGCTCTTTCCCTTGTTCAACTTCCTGTGATTGGTGATTACCCATCTCTCTGACTCTCGGAGGTCTCTCTGCAGGGCCTCCCTGTGAACAGCTACTCCACTTGTGTATCATCTGCAAACTTAGTATCCTCTCCAGTCCTGCATCCAAATCCTTTATGATGTAGGAGAGCACAGGACCTGGGATGGAGCCCTGCATAACCCCCCCGGGGCAGGTCATATGGTATTTGTGAAATGATGTGTCATCTTTTGGTGCTTACCATCGAGGAAATGTCAGGGAGTTATATTCAAAAGTGACAAGTCCCAAGGCATCCAGCTGCAGAGCTGATGGAAAAGGCCACGGAAGCTTACAGGCAAAAATCTGCATGTATGTAGTGTATGGTCCAAATAAAGCTGAAGTTGCCAGAGATGAAGTCTTATGTGCAGAATTTACAAGGCCCGTAGTAGAATCTTATTTTTTTAGGCCTCTCTGGAAAGAAAGATCAAAACCCCAAAACTTTTGAGGAAATACTTGCCAAAAACAAAAAAAAACGCCAACAACCTGTTTATCTACAAACTTCTGTAAGAGCATCTATGTGCCTGTATCAATTGGATTTTCCTCTATGGAAACTGGAGGAGACTGTTGTAAGAAGAGGCTATTAGAGATCTTTTTTTTCTTTAAAAAGCACACAGCATTGACTTGTTGTTGCCCTTTCTGAATTAGATGTACAGCTCCATGTAATTTAATTGAGCTTCCACAGAAATCAATTGTGAATTGTCTCACTCTTTCCCGGTTGCTACTAAAGCATTTTAATGGTTCAGGATTTATCTAACGAGCCTTGGAATAACTTGTATCAAAGTGGTTTGATAAAAGACTAATTTAATTTTTCTGAGTAATACTAGCAGGATTTTGGACCTTTGGGGAATAACCCTCAATGCTGAATGGGTGTTCTAAGTGGAGCTCAGATTGCATAACAAAGTCTTTGCTGGCTGATGGTTGTCTGATGTTCCTTCATTTTCAGCTCAAACTCTACCTTTATGGATCTCAGGTTTTGAACCACTTTCAGTTTGTGTATATGGTACTGGTGTGAGTATTCAACCACATAAAGAAAGAAGCATTAATAATAGAATTAAAAACATGTTACATATTAGAAATGTATTGAAATGATACTTTGAATTTCAGCTGAAGTTTGTGTAATGCAGCTCTGCTTTCATTTTGAAGTCAGCATTTTATTACTTGGATCTTTGCTTTGCAGAGGATCTCTACAGCTAGATGTATTTTAATGAATCTGTTTTCCTTTGGTATGCAGAGTTATATTAGTAACTAACTGCTGCTTGGCTTAAAATAATTTTATCCCACCCAGAGGGATCAGGGAAAAGAAGCTGGAAAATAAAAGCCAGTGTTTTGTTCTATCAGCAATTCATAGTTTTCTTTGGATTTTATAAAAACCTTGTAACTTTTAAACTATTTCCTGCATAATAATGTGAATTGTTTACATGAGTCAAGGTTACGTGAAGCTACTTATCAGCAAGGTGGCATTTTCAGTATGAAACTTTTTTGTTTAATTGAGATGCTTTGAGTGTTTTATTGGATTAGCCTAACACTTAGGTTTTGAGAGGTTTTGCAAATACTATCTCTAAAAAGCTTTTCCAGGAGATTGCAAGTGAGCTTGCTTTCCAAAGTGCTCGAGGTGAATACAGTTGAAATTAATTAAAATGTAAAATGTGATGCAGAACTTCCTCTGTTTCCTATGTAAGAGATGTAAGTGTGTAGGAAAGGCAGATTGGGAAGCCCTCAGTCGGTGGAAAGGTTTTTACTCTGTTTAAACTTGGTGACTTTGATAAACTATTCATAGATTAAAGGTCTCCTGAGCATATGTGCATTTTTAAGTTGGCCCTAAGGGATCTGTATGGAGTTTTAAGAAAGAAATGTATTATTTCAGCCATCCACTGGTATTTAGTTTGCATCACTTAATGTTGTATGATCTGTTAAATTCGAAATTGACCAGTTCTGTAAGTTTTATTATTTTTAAACAATGTCTTTTTATAAATAGTGCATTATTAGATCATGAGGAAAGCAGAACTCTGTTGGGGTGCTTGTGCAAAGAAAACAACTGATTTCCTAGTTCTTGCAGAGTATTTGTTGCTGCTGCTGTAGTGCCAGGAGAAGATAATTTACCAACTGTTACATATCCTACTGACCTCTCCTGGTTTTACAGAAACTGAAGCAGTGAATTTGTGAAGCATTGCACTAGAACTAAAGAAGAATGCTGAAAGTTTGCCATTACTTGGAAATATTAGATTGATCTTTCTTGCTGGTTTAAAAAGAGAAGTCAGGACGGTATGTTGGCTGCCCTGAGGCTGTTTGCTACAATCCATTTCTGGGTAATAACAAAAGTGCTAAATTGTTGCTATGTAAGAAGCAATGGAAGTGCTGATTCTACTTAGGTAAGTATTTTTGCAGGGGAGAGATACAACAGATGTGTTCAAGAGGGTGTTGGGAAACAGCCCGGGCATTAATGTATCATCCAGCTTCTTCTTTTGCCTTGCCACGTGGAAGTAAATGTGGTAACAATTGCTGTTATTTTTGCTATTTAACACCTGAAGTAAGTTCGTTTGAGACTGTCTATAATTTATGGTGATTAGTCAGAAATCATTAGATGAGAAATGTTATTTGGATAACGTTATTTGATTTTTACTTGGAGCAAATCTGAGTGGTGCAGGAGCAGGTTAGAAGGTGTCTAGTAGTGCTCTTATATGCACTTATATAAACCAACAGTAAGTAAACATAAATATGAAATGTAATCAAATATTAGAGCCTTTCCTGAAGAGTCAGGGAAAATATCCAAAAGACTTGGACAATTTCTTGTAGCTATTTTCTTGATGAATGCAAAAGGACCTTCATTACTTTAAGATAGGCTGTATATCAAAATCAAACTTCCCATGCAGAGAGCTGGGTGCAGTACGCAGTAAACTGGTAGAAAAAGTTGAGAGTCATCATCAGAATAAAGTGTTGCTCTCCATTACAAGGAAATTACTATTTTTTTTTTTTTAAAAGGCAATTTCTGAAACAAACAGAAATGGCTGCTCTTACACATTCAGAAAGCAGGATTTAAGAAATAGCTTGTGATAATCATGTTGGCTTCAACGAAGACAAATTCCTTGGAAAAATTTCTTCTTGCCTAATTCCCTTTTGAGCTGTTGGCATCAGCTGTGTGTGATACAACTTGAAAAACTCTACTGGGACATAAATACTCAAGGCTGACTGAATTTTTTGTTTCCTTATATTGCTATGTGTTCTCTAATTTGTAGCCTGTACTGCAACATATTTAATCATGGAATAAGAAGAATTGCAAGGGTCTTTAAAAGGTTCTAAATATGACAGATTGTTTTAATGCAGCAGTGCTGTGGTCGATGCTACTGTTTTGTATTTTAAGAGTATACATAATTTGAGTGCACATCGACAAGAAATTGTATTAAAATTGGAAAAGAGCATAACTTTTAGGCCCTAGCTACAAACTTTATATCCCTAGGTTAAGTAATATGTCAAGGGGTGGATGGAGCCTTTGGACTTGATGGCAACATGAAATGCTTTTCCCTTCTGAGAGGGGGTTGTTCTTCGAGGACAAATTCTTCTTTCCTCTTTGTCTTCTAGAGCTTCTGTAGAAAGACTGTCTTTGCTGTGAGATAAGGGTGGTAACTTCCAAATTCCTGCAGGCTTAGCCATGATTTCTCCCATCCCTCACCACCACCTCCTCAGCAAACCCAATCATGTAGTCCCTGATCTTCACATGTGCTCTCGTGGTCAAGCAAGTCCTGAGAAGGAACACTGAATGCATTACACTTCTCAAAATGCTCATCTGGAGGTGTGGCATGGTGAAAAGGGATCTCTGCAGGCTTTCCCCTTGTTGAAGTCTAGCAGTGAGATCCAGCACAAACCAGAAGAAATGATGCTACTGGTAATGGAACTGTCAGTTTAAACTGGGGAGCAAGCAGCACAAAAAATATCCATTTTTGCTTTTGTGATTAAGATCATCTGAGAGAGGAGTAGATTTTTCTTAAGCTCTGGGAGTTAGGAGAGTGCTGCTCAACAGATATCAACTGTTCCCAAAGCACTGCTGGCAAAGATTGCTCTTGCTTTGCACCTGCCTGGGGGAAGGGAGTGAGACTTCTACATTTATTTGGGTGTCTGCAGACTGGGGGAAGCATGTTGGGAACAGGCTGGTTTGGAAAGTAAAGTTTTATTCTTATACCTGGTTTGACTAGATTCAGTATCTCCAGTGGTTTTTGTCTTCTGCATGAGGCTATGCTAACATTTTTCTATAGAGATGTGCAGAGTTAATGTGGAAAAGAACCAAGCCTGTCAGAGTTCAGGGAATGTCTTGTCTGGATGATGCTCTTGGTCACATGGTTTAGTTTTGTGTAGTCCTGAGAGCAGCAGGGAGTTGGACTGGATGATCCTCATAGGTACTTTCCAATTTGAGATATTCTGTGATGAAGTTCATCTGTAATGTGTTCATCTGTAATGTTTTTTCTGTTTGGCAATGCTGCTTTTCCTGGGGCTTTGATATGAAATTCCTGAGCAATACTGTTAAAACAAAGATTTGGGGCTTTTGAGCATGTCTTAGTTTGGTTTTTCTTTAAAATAGTCAATTAAATTGTGGGATTTACTGTTGCAGAATGTAATAGAGGACAAAACTAAGAGTTCAGAAAGTAATTTGATAGACTTATGGAGGAAAAAATTGTAGAACCAGAGTGACTGGTAGCCTGGTCTAGTGTCTAGTAGCCTCATCATGAGGCTCAAGAGGCTTCAAAACTATAGATTTCCAGAAGTAAGTAATCCTACACAATATTTACTTTATTTCATATGCCTTTTTCTTATTTTTTATCTCCCAGAGAGTCTCTTGGTCTTTGCCAGAGAGTATTTGATTTAAGTAGCAGTTATACCTCTGTGCTGAGGCATTTACCTGTTACTATGGCCAGCCTTACTGGACTGCCTGGTTAGGTCTGGATGTCTTTTTTTCATATCTGAATCTTTTTGACACTTAAATCTACTGGATTTGGATGTGCAAGGTACAAAGAGAAAAGGATAGGTGGGTGGGGAGGAAGCAGTGGCTCTTGGCATCCTTCATGGCATGCCTTCCCTGGCTGCCCTCTCAAGATGAAGCTCTCGATCTTGCAGGCTCCAGACATTCTGCATCCTGCCATCTGCTACAGCTGGTAGAGTTAGAACAGTTTGTCCATGGATATGTCTTATTTTGAAACATACTGATGTGTTTACAGGATAATTTGCATAAAATGCCATCCGTGTGCAAAACTTGGTAACTTTGAGCCAGATGCTTTTCAAAATTATTTACATGTTTGCTGAATAATTTTGGCAAGGGAAATTCTGTGTGACCCACTTGCAAATAACTTGTGACAGTACTTCTCGCTGAAAATTTGAACTGTCTGGGTTAGAAAGAAGTAAAATCATGTGTTGTTTCTCCTTGATAGGATGATGCATAACTTTTAACAATTGCAAACAAGAGATGCTCTTGCTTTATTGCCACCATTTTAAGACTGTTGCTTGCAAATGTGCACAGCATTTCTGTATTGTCAGTGCTAAATTCATGAATCCACATTCCTGCCTTCAAAAATGCAGTAATATAATGTTAATAATTCATCTTATGAAGAGCACTGAAATAGCTATGGAAACACTTTTTGCAATGTACTGCATTGGTAATTTTATTATCACTCTAAATACCTACATCATTTCTGAGTAAATATAATTAGAAGTATGTAATGGAGTCTTGCTAGAAAAAAAATACTTCTATCTTTTCTGCATTGGCAACTTCTGTCTCTTCTTTCCATGCACTCCTGAAACGACTTTCTCTTGCACATGCAAGAAAGATTTGGCAAAGCTTTGCCTTTGAGGCTGATTGACACAGGAATCTTCAGTGTCTTTTTTAGAGTTCAAAGATGACTGCCTGCTGGACCACCAAAAGCCATCAGAACATGCTTGCAGGTGAGCAATGCTGTATCATCTGGCTAGGAATAATTCAGTCATTCATTTTTCTGTACGTCTTTACTTGGCATGTGTGCAGCCCACTTTTAGTGCTGGAACTGCAAAGACACTGGGCCCATGTGTTCTGAAGTGTCAGTTTGCTGCAGGATGGGGAAAAGTTTTTGTGGGCAGCACATACTAAGTGTGTTAAACAATGTTCCACACTGCATCTGTCCTGAGGTAGCAAAGCCTCCTCTGAGGTACGTGTGAGTTCCCCTTTAGGTTGGGTAACTGTTGCACTGCTACTATTGTATTTCAAACTACTTTGATTCAGTGATGTTTGTAAGAGCATAAAAGCTGTTACCTGCATGAACACAGGTAGGTATTTCAACAGGGAAGGGTAGAGAATAATGCACAGAGCATCTTGTTCAGTCTTTGCATCTGGTTCTCTCAGGAGTTAGAGACATCTGTTAAATGCCTGATAGAGATATGAATGTTTCAGAAATGCTCTTTACCTTGTTTTCAAGACACTATCATCCTAAATTTCCTGGAAACATGTTCTGTTTGTCCTGATGGCAGAATTTCAAAGAATGATTGACCGAATCTGTTACTAAAGACTGTGCCCATGGGGAAAATTCTGCTCAGTCTTTTCTGTTGGATTTTATTCCTTGCCTTCTATATGTTTTTAAATAGTAATTGCTCACATTAATTACAGACTGTAGTTTTATTTCAAATAAAAAATTTCTGAGGGTTTAGCAACAATGTGTGTTTGTAACATAGTACAGCTGTAGGATCCTAAATATGTTCTATTTTCTTTCTGTTGTGTGATGTGACCTGGGCTGTGTTACTAAGAGTGAAACTGGCACTATTCCCACTCTTCCCCTCTGTTCGGGGCTTGCAAGATGTGTAGTTGTGTATCCAGTTTGGGGCTGAGGACAGAGATTTGTGCCAGGCACACAGGGGAGGGTGGAGTGCAGCCCCTGTGCCCAAGGCTGACAGAGTTGGGGTTGTTCAGCCTAGAAAAGAGAAGGCTCTGGGGAGACCTTAGTGTGGCTTTTCAGTATCTTAGGGAGGCCTACAAGAAGGTGAGGACAGACTTTTTAGTATTTCATGTTGAAATAAGAGAAGGGGTGATGATTTTAAACTGAGATAGACTAGATATAAAGAAAAAATTTTGTACAGTGATGGTGGTGAAACACGGGAAGAAACAGATGCCCTGTCCCTGGAAACATTCAAGGCCAGGTTGGATGGGGCTCTGAACAACCTGGTGTAGTTGAAGATGTCCCTGCTCACTGAAGGGGGTTTGGACTAGATGAACTTCAAAAGTTCTGTCCAACACAAACCTCGCTATGATTCTGTGATAAATGTTGGTTCTGTGAGTCTGTTATTCTACAAACTGGTCTGAAAGGATTCAGGTCTAAAACTTAACTACAACACAAACTCTGCTAAAAAATATAGTTGGGATTTGCTGTCGTTCTTTCTTTGATGCCATGAAGCAGGATAGTGGTTTCCAGCATTGTATTATCCTTGAGGCATCTTGGAGTCGTTCAAGGCATAGGAGAATGGTCGGAATCATGCAAAGTGGGCACTTTAGTCTGTTAAACTCAATGCCTTTGGGACTTTAATCAGCTGAGCTGGGTCAGACAAGGCCTCATGGCTGGTCCAAAGCGTTTGGAAGAAATGACAACCCTATTGAAAATCTTTCTTGTTGTTTCCTTTTTTTTTTACCAGTCCCTTCCATTTACCTGATTCACTGGGGTCACTGCTTTGAAAGCAGATTTGTTTTATTAGAATGAATTAATAATACAGTTGCTTGTTGCTGTGTTTAAAAGAATCAGATTTATAGTAATGGAGCGATCATCTGATTCTAAACATGGATAGCTTAAAAATAGATGTGGATGAGTGATTCTATTGTAGCAATATAATGGCAGAACATATTAGTTGAAGAAAGGACAAATAATGTCAAATGTTGACTGCATCTTGTAAAAGCCTCTTGGTGAAACTCTGATGCCTTTTGCAGTGCAAGCTCAGTTTAGCTTAATGTCCTGTGCTCTAAAAGGCAAAGTTTTTCAAGATGACTAACTTACTAAACAGTGTGTCCTGTTGTGCTGGCTCTGCCAGGGGAAAGTCAAACGTGGCAAAAACATTCACCAGCAGTCTTGCAAAAGAAGTTTTGTAAGCTAGTTGTAGTCAACTTCTGAGGTCTCCCACAAAGAGTATCCACAATATAAATATTTTTCCTCGAGTGCTAACAGCTTCTTCTGGAAGATTGGCTTTGGGACTTTGGAGAGGGTCCATTGCATTTTGGCAAGTGGATTAAAAAGGCAAAAGGAATTGGAATAAAACATCATATCAAATTTTCATGAAGCAAAACGAGGTTATAAAGGAGTTTGGAAATATTCTGATTTTTCCAACCTTCATTAAAGTCCTTGCTAGCTGCTTTGAAAATTCTGGGGGTTAGCCACCAGGCTATGAACAAAGCTGTGTTATTTCAATTCATGTTTCTATAAATAGCAAAGCTACACTACAGTATGCTGAGAGGGTTAGTCCTTAAATTATTCACAAAATATTAGTAGATTTACCTTGAGTTGTACTTTTTCAAGAATGCTGTATACTATTAATTATGCAGATAGAGTAGTAACGGTTTATAAGGCATTATTTGTTTGCTGATTAGTTACTAAAAGAACCATCAACAGTCTGGAGAAAATACTATCTGAGCCATAATTTTAGAACATAAATATTCATTTCTGACTGTTGTGGTTTTGTCGTTTTGGGGTTTTTTAGCTCAAGTGTTTGTCTGCTCAATTCATGTCTGTAGAGGCTCAAATGAAATTTAAGAGCCTGTGGAAAGCTACCCAGCTCATGAGAAGTAAATGAGAACAATGTTTTGGAAAATGGGCTATGTTTGGTACAGAGAGAACTGTCCTGGGAGAGACTGGAATTAAGTTTGTTTTAAAATTTCCTGTGCATACCATCTGCTTAAGGACAAAAATTTGCCTTCACTTAATTTTGCAAAAATTTCTCAGCTTCCCCAGCTCCTGCTCTTAATAGCCAGCAGTGGAGGATATCAGAGATGGGACTGTTACATTAATATCCTGTGGCAGTGTGTAGATTTAAAAGATGGAGTACATTGTTAACTGGAATTGCTGCTTAGAGGTTTTCCTCAAAGGACAGATTTTGCTGCGAGTTATTGTACAGTTGTAAGGAAGTTAAGTGAAAGTTAAGAACTAGAAAGGAGAGTGAATTTTCTACCTACACTCTAGCAGCTTTCATGCTTTTTTTATTATTTATACGCCATGAATATTCCAATGGAAGTAAAGCCTGCTTATGAATATATGGGTGGGAAAGGGAAATGTTATTTTATCCAGTCTCATGATTATAATTATTCAAAGGACAATGTTTTCCCATAGACTGAATTTCAATAAAAGTTTAAAACTAAACCATATAATAAGCAAAAATTTACATGGAGGTAATAATCAGATGGCAAAAGAATCCTGATAGCTCCTCTCTTCTGTAAAAAAGATTGTAAAGGAGTTTGAAAATGTGATCAGAGTGTCTGGTCCAATAGCTTTCAACAGTCCTGTTGGCACAGTTTCCATCAGGAGTGTTTGTTTCCTGTGGGAATGCTTTACAAAAACAAATCATGAGGAAGAATGGGTATTTTTTCTGGATATGCTGCAAATACACTGTAGCTGTGTTGGTATTTCACTCGGGACAGACACAGTTTATGTTCCCAGGCAGTTCTCTCTGCCGGGTCAGAGCCTGGAGCTGCTGCACAGCCACGCGGTGCCCACGGCCTCGGCACTTGCTCATCACGGGAGAAGGAGCTGTTGGAAATGTCACCCCTCCGAGGAGCCTGAGGGAAAGGGAAGCCAGGGGGAAGCTGAACCCTCGCTGCTGGAAGGTACTCTTGGGTCATTTCAGTTTAGGGCATTCCAGACTTTTAGAACTCCCAGATGATTTAGTCTGTGTTTAAAATATCAGTTGTTTTCTATATCCATTTTTGCAAGGGCTAGAGCGGCTGTGACTGGTGCCATATAAAATGAACCCATTTTTGGTTTTGAAAAATTTCATGAATTTAAGCCCTTCTAAGAGACTAGTTGTGCACATTATTGTTTCTAGTCCTGGAAGAGATACAGTTGGGCTGAAAATACTGCTGTCCCTTTCCAGGGTCCTGACTGACAAACCTTGGTTTGCTTTGAAGGAAGGTATCTGATTAGATGAAGTCCAAAGGTCCTTTCCATCTTAAAATTATTCTCTGATTTTTGCTGTTGGTTGGATACATTAACTGGAAGAAATGCTGGCTGTAATAATCTGTAGCATTTCAGGGACTTATATGGGTTTTGAGAGGCATTTAACATCTATCAGCAAGCGCAAATTACTTACCAGGGCCTTTTTCTCACTAATGCAAAACATTTCTTTGAGAATTCTAAAGCCAGTTAAAAAAAAAAAAATTGAAACCAGTTCTGCCACAGATCATCATCTCAGATCATTAGCTTGCTTAATCACGGGCTTCACACGGAACTCTGCAGCTCCCTCTCTAATGCTTGTGCACTACCTGTGAGCATCCAGATGAAGGTACTCAGAATGATCATCCAGCAGCCAGACAGATTTGGAAAAGGGCTTTTGGAAAATGCTCCCGTGCTTTGTTTAGGCATAGAAGCAGGCATATGGCTTTTTGCATTATTCTGCACCACACTGTTCTAATTTCTCTGTCAGATGAGTCCAGGAGGGCTGTCATGAGCAGCTGCATCACGCCAGATAGTCCTCTTATTAAGCTGCTCTGTGATGCAAAGACACTGCTTAGCGGGACTCGCTGGTACAAAACGTGCTGTGCAGGTCGCTCCCTTTCCATGCTGTGCACAAGGGCATGTGCTTTGTCTAATGCCTCATCCTAATGACTGTGGGAGGGAGGGAGGCTGCTGTGCCCAGCCCTTGGGGAATCCTTCAGTCAGAATGTCTGCTCATGAATTCCAGAGCTGGGGCTGCTATATAGCACTGCAGCAGTGCAAATAATCACTCATGTTTACACAGTGCTACCAGCATTTTGAGAGCAGTGTTCCTTGGGGTGAGAATAAGAAATAACCAACAGAGAGGAGACCAGGTAATCCTCTGCTAAGCTGTCATTTGGCTGTGGAAAAGCATGCTGAAACTTAAATTATCTTTAAAAGTTTCTGTAAAAACAGATAATGCTATAAAATGCTTTCTTGAGATAAAGTGAAAGTAACACTGCACATTTGAAACCTCTTGGCACCCCGAAGGGTAGCAAGCAGTCCTGTCTGTATTTATGGTAGTACAAAGACCACAGTTTTGTGCTTTAGGCTGTTTTAAAGTTACACTTCTCTCTTTGGGAGGTTGGTATACAAGTATAGGGAAAAAAATCTCTAAGCTGCACCATAACTTTGTACTAGATGTGTGGTTAATGCTGTAGGCAAGAAAGAATGCAGGTAAAATAACTTGTGTTTTAATAGTTGTTTTATGTCACTTCTGCCAGGCTACTCTGAGCGTCAAGAAAAACTCTTCAGGTATAAACTTTGGGAAGCAGCTCCTATCTCAGAAAAAGAGGTCTAATTGGTATCTGACATTGTTCTAAAAGGCAGAAAGAAATTAGCACTGGCGAAATGCTGATTGCAGATGTTCTCAGTGCATGGCAAGTTAGGGGCTGCAACTTTTCATGAAGGATATTCAGATACATAATGAAAATAGAAAAAGGTGTTTTTCATTTCTGAATGTGAATGCAGTGATTCTAGACAAAGAATTTGTGAATTGAGTTTATTGTTATGTGATGACTTGTTTCTAGTTGTGAAATCCCTGTGCTTTACATTATAAATAATAATGGCTGGTTTTAGACTCAAAAAACCCCTTTTTTCAACAGTAACTGACGAATACTTTTAAAATTTTTTTCAGCATATACTTTTTGTTACATTTGAAATCTACAGGAAGCAATTTTTGAAGGAAAATTACGTTTATATTAGAATCCTTAGCTTCTAGTTTACTTTTGATTGTTTCCACGTTTTGAGAAGCACTACAAAAAGGAACAGAGTGTGTCAGAATCAACTGGATATGCAGTCCTTTCCAGATGTAAACCCAGGCACCTTCCTGTCTGATAAGATCAGTCAAACTCACATTTTGCTTTTGGAAAGCATTTCCACTACTCCTTTTTCAGAGGTACATTTTTGATCCAGGAGGACACCTGCTTGTTTTCCAGTGGGCAATACCTGCCACAAGTGTCATTTCCCAGAGCAACCTTGAGCCCTCATCCCATGGGGAAGGGAGCAAATGGGGCTTGCTGGATGGGATTGCTGAACATGCCTCTTCCTCTGCAGAACTGCTGGGGGTAGTTTAGAGGTGAAAACAACCATCAGTGCACTTACCATCCCTCCACTTCACCCATGCCAACAGATGGAGCTTGGTCTGTGGGAGCTCTGTGTTTGTACCCCGGCTTGTATTTCTTTGTGTTCAAACTGGTTACTGTCTTAGCCATCAGTGCAGGCATGAACTCTGCTGGCTCCTTCCCATGCCTGCTGTGGTTCCTCCTGCTCCACCAAAGGGCACTTGTTCTGTTCTTGGTTAAATAACTGGCTCCTCTGGCTCAGGCAGGTCATTCCTTGGATGCACTGCTCACCTTCAATCCCACATACAGTGGATTTCTGCATCCCTGCCCTTAATATTTCCAGTTTCATATTTACTGTAGTAGAAAGAATGTTGGGGTTGGGGAAGTTTAACTGTAATTTTTAAATACTGAACCTTAAATGACTTATGTTATAAAAAGTTAATAATAGCCACCACAATGTTATGTTTGGAGATACCATCCCTGGAGGTTTTTAAACTGAGTTTGGCCGTGGCGCTGAGTGCCATGATCTGGTAAAGGGACTGGAGTTGGCCCAAGGGTTGGACTTGATGATCTCGGAGGTCTTTTCCAACCCAATCGATTCTATGATTCTATGATACTCCTCCAGGAAGGTGGTCTCTCATAAAGTTTGTGACACCTGCTCTCAGTGCAGGAGTCTGAAGTTACCTGGTAGAAAGTGAAGTGCTGGCAGTGCAACCACTGGCACCTGAAGCAGTTTATAACTAGAAACTGCTTCTCAAATCATGTGCATGGACAGTAGGTGGTTTTATAGAAGATAATGATTTAAATTTGAGATTATATTTACTCCTCTCTTTGGTATTGTGTTGACCTTGCAAGACCATGTGTAACTTCTTCCTAATGTCACTTTGCTGTTGTCTACAGTAGCTTCAGCCTTTGCAATAGCAACAGATCTACTCCTCCATCTCGAAAGGAAACTTTATTACACTTTCAGGAGATAGTACAGTGATTAGAAAGCTTTTCGTGAAGCTGTTGCAGTCCTTTCTGCTATGCCATACCTGATTGCTTGGTCAGGACCACACTGTGTGCATTTGGAGGGTGTAATAATGTACACAATAAATAGAATATTTTGAGAGAACTGTAAAATCCAGCAGGCAGCAGTAACAATGAACCCCAACTGAAGGTAAAAAGCCTCTTCAAAACATGATAATGGGGTTTGAATGTAAACAGAAAAAAAGTAGTGTGATTTCCCTCCTATTAATCATTAACCTTCGAGGAAGTTTTTTGCATTAATAATCACTTCCCTGGTTGAGCTGCAATACAGCTGGTAATTAGAAGTCCACATTAGAAGCCATGTTTAGTTACAAGCACGCTAAGATTGCACAGTGGGGAAATGGTGACAAGATATTACAATATAATTTCTCTCAATACCTAATGAACTTATAGAAGAAAGCTAAAGGATTGTAATTGCTCACCTGGAAGAAATTTTGTAGAAAAATAGCTACAGCATGTAGAATATTTTTATAAGTAAATAAAAAGAAAAACCATATTCAATACTGTACAGCTACTATGTTTTTATCTACATTATTCTACTTCATTCTTTAACCCAACCCTTTCCTGTATTATTTCAGATAATCAGTCTCAAAAGCAATGTATGATCTTAATATTAGTAAAAGGATGTAATTTGTTGATTAGTGTACAAGACTTGACCCCTTGGGAGAACTGTGGATAACTAATCATAGATCAAAAATTGTCTTATAACAAGAATGTTTTTTATCTTTTTGAAAGAATATTCGAATAAAAGCTTTTCTCTCTATTCACAGAACATTTGAAAGTGAACAGCCTGAAAAGAGAGACAAAACCACAACCATGGTGTGGATCCTGTGGACAGAAGTCAGTTCAGAAAGTCCTGAAATAAGCCTGTTTTGGAGGGTAAGATGTTGATTCCACATCGTAAAATACTCCTCATTATGTTAGCTTGGAATGATATGTTTTCATTTTCTGAAACACTTGATACTAAAACGTTGATTTAAAGTAAATATCTATTGTATATTCTTAAATAGATGCATTTTCTGATTTAAGAAAGAATGTTTTTGTGACCAGCAGTGTAATGTCAGTAGTCAATATTTAACATTAACAACTTTATGATCTTAACATAATATGTATGGTATGTACAGTTTGCCTTATTCCAGTGTGATATAACCTGAAGGATCTGTGTGTCTTTGAAGGATGAAGAGACTAAGGATGATGTCTATAGAACAAAGGCAGTATTAGAAATTGTTTCTTTTCATAAGTGGATTTGAGAAACCAGTTTTAATGGGACTTTATTTTAAGACTGTTTAATATGGTGAAGAAGAGGTTCATGTGTGTGTGAGCATCGTTAAAATTCACTCTTCCCATTGCTTTGGGGGAGGCTTAATGTGTTTCTGGGTGTGGAACTGTAAGTGGCATTGAATCTGCCTGAGGAGTTGTCTTTTCCCTTCTGATGTATCAGAGTGCACGATGTGAAACCCAGCCCAGGTTTATCTTTAAAGCCCTCTCTGGCTTCTTCTGCTTAGGTGGGAGGTGAGCAGGCTCCTTGGTGTGCTGTGGCTTGGGGCTCACTCCAGGAGTCACACTCTGCCCCACCACATGCCAGCTGGTAGTGACAGCAGGAACATTTAGTTGTATTTTTAGTATTTTTATGTTGCTTGGTTTTATAAGAGGTGACAATTGTTTCAATTTTTTTGGCAAGACTTCACGATGCCCAACATGGATCTGCTTCTCTCTTCTGAAGTAGGAAAAAGCCAAAATGGCATTTTGAGTCCTGTAACAAGTGATATGGTGGTACCTCTAGTTTAGTGTGGTGACATTCTGAAAGATTAATGTTGTGTATAGATTATACAGTGAACAGCCAGATGATAAACTGAAAGGATTTGATTCTTAGCTATTGTGTGCCATGAAATAGAGGGGTAAAAGCCTGACAAGTGCAGTTGTGTTTAGAGCTCAAGTGGGAATATATAAAAACATCATATCTCTGATCAGCTATGCCTTTAACTATGATTTTTATTTTGTTTTCTTTTGATACTTCAGCCTTTTATATAGAGAGATATATGTCACAACACTGATTAACAGCTGAGTTGTTGAAGCTACGCAAGGATTAAGAGTGATTTTGTTCTGTGTTGAAAAATGATGTCTCTTTAGAATAGCAGCACTGATTTGATGGATATTAAAGGTATTTTCTGAAAATACTCAGTGACATCTGTTAATTTATAATTTAATATGTATCTTAAATCATCAGAAGAGATTCTCTTTGTACTTTGGACATAGCCATAACTCACTGCAATCTTAAATATATGCTGTCTTTAAAGACACTTCTAAGGCTTATTACTGAATTTTGGTTTTATTTTACCCAGGAACTCATTTCACGTGACTGTACACTGAAATTCCATTCTTTGGTTACTTATAAAATCCTTCATGCCCAGTTGACTGGCAGGCTTTTACATGTCCATATAGTCTGTTTTTTGAGTACTGGTAGACAAGCATTATTTCTTTTAGCTGTTCCTTATTCTTCCAGCCTCCTGTGATTCTCTTTTGTGCTGGGAGAGGCTAATGAGTCACCTCTCATCATTCAGTTACTTAGATTTTCAAGTAACAAAAGAGTTTTCAAGTCCTCACATTGCCCAAAAGAATATCAAATGCAACTACAGCTGCAGAATACTCTCATGGTATTGTAAACTTTCTGGTTCTCTAAAAGTGAAAAGCCTTGAAACAGGATCTTTTTAGATGTCAAGAACTGTAATTTCTCTCCTCCAGACACTGATGATCTTCAGGGGATCTCAGTTTCAGGTCTGCAGTCTCTCAGGAGTCATTTTCGAGAGAGAAGAATGACAGAAAAGTGATGGCATAGCTGATAAAAGGGTCAGGCTGCATCACTGAAAGCAAAAAGGAATTAGACTAGAGAGCACATCAGTAGATTTAAGGATGAAAAGATAAATTCCATGATAAAGGAGATAATGTAGGCATCTGGGAGAAGAGTAAATACAGAGATGTGATATTAGTATGAAAGTGAAGAGAATATAAAACAGAAATCAAATCAAATCAATGAAGGATGTTTAAAGAAATTACCTCAAAACTGGGAGAAGAAAGCAAAAGAGAGACAGTACCATGTTAGGCATCAGAATGAGCTGTAGAGACCTGCTTTAAAATAAGGGAATTAAAACTATTAAAACAAATGGATTGTGATGTGTACAACACTGAAAAGTGGAAATGAGTAGCTTACAGTTCAGCTTGTCTGTTCCCTTGAACTAGTGGCCTCATTTCTTATCCTTTCTGTAAGCTCTGTGCTTAATGCTCTCATGTTTGCAATTCATTCCAACAAGGGTGACCTGGTTTGTTACATATTGCATATGTTCTCATAAGTTCTCGTAGCTGCAGTTTTTTCCCCTTGTCAGTTTGTTCTTTTTGCCTTCTAAAAATAGCTTTTATTCCCTTGAACATACATTACTGGCCTCACAAACTGTCAATAGTAAGAAATATATTGGTACATAAAGAAACCATCGAGACTTAGAAAACCACCAAAGTTTTCCCAGGTTAATTGTGTGTGAGAGAGAGGGAGTAAAATACACTGTCTAGACTTAAAAGAATGTTGTTAGGAATCCATTTTTCAATTTTTATGCTTAATAACCCTGCAGTAAGTGTTCTTGGCTTCAGATACAGTGGACTTTTATTTTTCTATATTAAGCCGTTGACTCTCTGGTGCTGCACACTTTTGTTTGTTATTAAATAAGAAATTAGATTATATTTTTAATATAATTCAATTCCTATGAAATGTTGACCAATTAAATATATTTGAACTTTGTCATTTATAGTCCTATTTTAGAGATGATCCCTAAGTTTTATTTATTAATTAAATACTGGTTAGCTGTTAGAACTGCTGCTTGCACAGGCAAACCTGTTAAGTGTTTGCAGTCAATGCCTCGGGCTCTCTCTATTGCTGTGCCAGACTACTTGGGAACACAAACTACTGTGGACAACTTTGTCCCAGGGTGCAGTTTCTCAGGGTAGAATCATAGAATCAATTGGGTTGGAAAAGACCTCCAAGATCATCCAGTCCAACCCTTGGGCCAACTCCAGTCCCTTTACCAGATCATGGCACTCAGTGCCACGGCCAAGCTCACTTTAAAAACCTCCAGGGATGGGGAATCCACCCCCTCTCTGGGCAGCCCATTCCAATGCCTGAGCACTCTCTCTGCAAAGAATTTTCTTCTGCTCTCCAACTTCAATTTCCCCTGGCAGAGCTTGAGCCCGTGCCCCCTTGTCCTATTGCTGAGTGCCTGGGAGAAGAGACCAACCCCCACCTGGCNTTGGCCACCTGGGCACACTGTTGGCTCATGTTGAGCTTCCTGTCAATTAATACCCCCAGATCCCTTTCTGCCTGGCTGCTCTCCAGCCATTCTGTGCCCAGCCTGGAGCGCTGCAGGGGATTGGTGTGGCCAGTGCAGGACCTGCACTTGGCCTTCTTGAACTTCATCCCATTGGAATCAGGGCTGAAAGTATCTTACCATTGCCATCACAAGTACTCTTGGGCAATTAATAGAAGTCAGAAGAAGCTTCTGATCACCATTAATCATTTGAATATTGATACTAATAGCTCTAGAAGGCAGCTTTGAAATAAGGTAGAGATTCCTGAAACCAAGAGGTAATAGAATTTTAGTCTCTCTTAGAGTGTAAGACATTATATTGGAATGTTATAAAAAGTGTGATTCTTATAGACCTAATTATGGTCACAGCCAGAACCATTTTCTCTGAATTCTGTTCCTTACTGGTCGAAATAGAAACAACACTTTGAGAATCTCACTATGATTAATAAATTCAGTTTCCAAAGGCATTTTGTATACTTGGGGCAACTTTTTGTTTGTAAAAAAGAACAATGCTTGATGTCACATTGCTGCCTCTTTCTTTGATCTATGGCTGCAGTCTACAACAGAGAAGGTTTGATAGAAAGTATTAGAATAATAACTGTAATTATGTTTAGATTCAGATATCTAGATCCTGAGAGGCCAATGTGTCTTCTCTAGTAAGCATCCATGAATCAGCCTGCACCGTCATTGAAGTACTTTTAAGAATCAGCTGTTTGTTAGCAATGTGTGCCTGTGTAAGGGCATGTATTTCCAAAATCTGAGGGCAAACTGGAGACATTTTTGTTTGTATAGTCTATGAACAGTTTGTTCACTCTTCTCAAAGATAAATTGAAAGAAAACCTAGTCTTTCGGTTATATTCATAAAAAACAAAAAACAAAACAAAACAAAAAACCACACACACACACAAGAAATTCTTTGGTGAATTCAGCTGTTTATGATATAAACTGTCATTTTTTTCCAGTGATGATTTAGGACTGGGTAGGTCCCTGGATGCCTGATTCAAGTAAGGATGGATTTTCTCCCTTGTGATGAAATTCCATCAAATGTCAGTGCTGCTCTCCTGTTCAAGTATTACCTCAGGCTGTTTGCCAAAGGTGCAGGGGGCGAACCTTCCTGTGAAACAGCACTGAAACACATCTAGTGCTCATGCACAGGGGTGGATAAGGAGCTTTGGAGGGAAAAATCCCCTGGTTATCTAGAAAGCACGTGGTGGCTGCAATCTAAGCAAGCTCCTGATGGTTAATGTAAAGTTTTGATCTAGAGAGCTTCGTGAAAGTGATGTTCCGTTGGTTCACCTTTGCACTCAGTCAGCAGGTAGTTGATAAGGAAATGTTTGGTATCTCACATTCAGTTGGGGCCAGAAATCTGCCACCTGAGGACTGAACTGGAAACATGAGTGCTGCTCAGGTAGCCAGACAGAATGCTTTTGAATAATGCCTTCCAGACAGCACCTGTAATTAATGTTTTGTGTCAATTGCTGGCTAAGCAGTAAGAGATGTGATGTCACTTAAGCACTCCTCTGGTGACGAAAAGTAAAGTCAGTCAGCAAGTTTCAAAAAAACCAAGTTATTCCTTAATAGGTAGGACTTATGTCTGGAAACTAAAGTCACATTTCAGCTTTTGGAGAGAGTTAAGTTCATCCTGTAGCCCTCCTTGACATCACTGGGGACTGAAAAGGTCTTTCTCCCTGAACACCTTATAAAGTTTATAAACACTTCCAGTACCTGGGATTTTTACATCTCCATTGCATTTCATGGAAAGTTGCAAATGGATTTACAAGTCATTGAAGTGATAGAGTTTTGATACATAGATCTTATTTTCTTAGAAGATCTGGCTAAGAATTAATTTTGCCCATACCTTAAGAACAAAAAGTTGAATGGGAAAAAGAGTCTCTTTTGTGACAGTTTAATAGCAAATGCCAACTGAGCCCCATTTAAATGACAGTAGCAATTATTGTCACTGCAAAAAATACTGTTGCTCATGTAGAGCCTCATTTGTTTAAAGCTGTCTAAAGGTTTATACAAATTCAGAAGTATGAATTGCTTTAATCAAAAGTATAAAAATAACCACTGTGTTATTCAATGTGTTATGAAGGCAGAAACAGGAGAATATGCCAAAGAACATTTGGGAAGAACTGTATTGGTCTGTATTGCGGGTTTTAATTTGAGTGATATAACCTTATTTATTGCTCTTTATACATTTGGTAGTAGTGGTCATTGGTAGATTTCTTTCTGGCAGTTCAGGAATTCTTTTAGGAATATCAATAAGGCTTATTTTGTGAACTTTTATTTTAAATTTATTTCAGAATTATTCCTAAGACAATTTCCCCTCTAATTATGACACCCAAAATGGAATGTTAAAGTGAAATATGGTTATTCCAAATCCTGTGCCCATAGACTGTAACTGAATTAAGTAAATTATCTCTTTTCTGAAAACAGCTCCTGCAGATTTCTGATAGAAGTGCTGTACAGCTTTGTGATCCTTAAAATGCTGGATTTATAGAAGGCTATGTGGTTCCATATGATTACTTTTTCTGTAGTGGTGATAGGCAGCATAATTCTGTTGATGAAAGACCATTATTACAGAAGAAACTTGTGTCTTACCCTGTTCCCAGCACCTGACATAGAGCCAAGAGCCCTCTGAGGAGAGCACGTTCCTACTGAAACACCTGTAGGAGCCCAGTTAAATCTGATAACTGGAGACAGGGATCCAGAGCATTTGGGAAATGTTAGTTAAGGAGCACTGACCAGTGCTGTTTTTAACTGCACACCTTGGGCTGTGAGTGCAGAGCAGACATGCTCCAGGTGGGAAGAGCCTGCGTGATTTTGCTGGGAGATATGAGTGCTCTGTTATTAGATTACTGCATCTCTGACTGTTTGCTTTGATTTTCAAAGCAAAGACCAGTCTCCAAACTTACAATATTTGAATGGGCTTTCTATCTGAAAACTACTGACTGCTTCTCTTTCATAAACAGCAAATCTTTTCTTTGGGCTTTTTAAAAGTTCCCTTAGTTTTGTCCGTATGCTGTCAGATTCTCCCTAAAATGCCAAGAGCTTTGCATGCTTGTCTCTCTTGCTTCTGCTCTGACATTTTTGGCCTGGGATTGAGCTTTTAAAGAATACTCTTTTGAGGGCTACGCTTTAATGTCTTGCCAAGATTTTTCAATTCAAAACTCCTTTTATTAAGAAAATATGTGTATTTCCTTAAAAAAATAACTTGAGAGAACAATGACTACAAAATGGTATGGGTAGAGTATGCTTTAAACGTATGATTAGTTTATATGCACTTAAAATTTAATTTTAGTTTTCTCTTACCCCGTAAGTTCCCTACTGTGGCTTAATTGTTGCTGAGAGTGAAAATCTGCAATAATCTCAAAGACATCTGGTTCCTTCAGTTTTATTAACTTGAAGCAGATAGGAACAGACATATTACAGCATACCTATTTCTCAAGTACTTAAAATCTTCAGAAATATTTGTTGCATTTTAAAGTAATGGTCCAACCTTTTGTTCACAAGCTGCTTACCTTTCTTAATGTTTGGGTAAAAACCTTTTTAAACCTTGTTTCTGGTATAAACTGTGAAAAGAACCTGGTAGTAAAATCAAATGGATTTGGAGAGCTAAAGTTGGGAGAAGGTAAAGGTCCAGGAGGAATCTTCCTGTTGATCTTTCTGTAAGTCAGGAAGAAGAGAGAGCCTTGTTGGTTCCTCCTGGCAGAAATAATTGGGCTCCAGCAGAGTCACTCTGAATATGGCCAAAGGAACCTTGCAAGAATATTTGATTGCTGAGTGCAACACTAATAGGCTTTTGACTGTGGCATTCTCTTGTAATTTTAAGGGTCTCTAAGGGGCTTGTGCTTTCATAATTGTTCCAGCTTGGGGGTGTTTAAACCCTGTGACTGCTTACAGTTACCTCCTTGAATGAAGTGCCAACTTATATGATGGTCCCAGGCCTGGGGAGAGCCAAATAAATGGGCTGTGTGTAAGATTTAACTGCCAGCATTAAAGAAGAATGCAAATGCATGGCAGATACTTTGTTTACCAATCCTTGCTAAATTGAGTTTGGGCTCCAAAAATGATGTGGGGAATTTTTCACTGCAGTCTTTCCAAGAAATGAAAAACAGGCTGTCAAGTAGCCCTGCACTAAACCCGTTGCCTTCACTTAAACTGGCATATGTATAACAGAGGCTGCTTTCCCTTAATCCCTAGGGCTCTCCTGCAAAATCCATCTATTCTCACCCTCCTGTGTCTCCATTTTGGCTGGAGTACCATACATACTGGTATTTTCTATAAATAAATAAACTACATGCAGATATGACTGAACATCCAGTGGAAACCATTATGGTGAGTAAGAATCATAATTTAACCCTTTTTTTAGCATAACATAGATATCATCAACATAGAACCATGCTCTGGTTTTTGTGAGCTATTAGTAATTAAATAAACATGGACTTCTGTTGCTAAAAGTGTGAAGTACCAATATTAGGATTGTTATATAGAAATAGATACTTAAAGGAGCATCATACTTTTATATATATTTTTTCCTAAGAGTGTTGCCAAGCTCTTAAGAATAATAAAGCATTTTAAAGTTCTTCAACATTTGGTAAGTTGTATTCATTATTCATAGAGGTAATATGAATAAGTAATATTGAATGGCGACAGATGTATTTTGCCTGTAAAAAACTGTGTTAATGGGGACTGCTGTTAGCACTCATCATGAAAACAAGCCTGTGTACTGGAGATGTGAATTAAAAAATAGGCAAAAGTGTTCTAAATTAAGGCAGACTCAAAAGCTTTTAACTTACTGGAGGAACAGGACTTTTCTTCAGGAAAAAAAAATCAAAAAAGAAAGTACACTTGTCATCAAGGCAACTGGGTTAATAGATCAAAGATTTCTACTTTGTATCTAATCTAGTATGTAATAGAAATTTCCTTATTTCTGTCTCTGTAGTACAGTTTGCTGTACATGAAGAACCCTTTAATCTTTGCTTTTCCGCTATTTTAATTTATATGCAATGCAGAATCCCAGAAAACAATACAGTGCAAGCTCTGGAGGAGCCCTTTGGCTCTAGCACAGGATCTACTTGTGCTTCCTTTGTATTGTTTTAACATTATTTCAGAACTGTCTAAGAAAATTTTATAAAGTGAAATTTCTTTGGGCTCTGTAGAAGCTTTTTGTGTTTAAAATGTTTTAAATTATTCCTGTATTATTGGCATTATTCTAGACAATACCTGTAAAAACAAAGTCCAAAATGGAAGAAATTCATCTGTCTATAAAGAGGCAGTTTATGATGACTCCCCAGGTGTCTGACTTCCAACCTTGGCCCAAGAGAACCCCGAAGATTCCCAGCCATGTCTTCCAGGCCACTGAGTATCTGCACTGAGAGTAGGGGTGGCTGGGAGTATTTGTACTTGAAAAAACAAGGCAAATGAATTGATAGTAAAAAAGCCTCATCTGTGTTGTGAAACTAAGGAGAAGATGGAGGGAAAGGCACTACTGTGCATGGATTCAGCATAATTTAATAAGGTTTTAGAAGTCTGGACCACCAACTATAATAATTTGTTCATGTTTAACAGGACTAAAACTTAGGAAGTGTTACTGTCATTGCTGTTACTTGTGTTCACAAACTCAGAACTTTAAAACACAACAAAATAAATAAAATATACAATACAGTGCAATAAAAGTGACAAATCACAGTTCTGCTTATTTAGCTACTTGTTTCTGTAATAAAGCAGATGAGGGGGACAAAATGTTGAATGACTTTGTGTGCCCAGACTGTAACGTAGTTTCCCTAGTTTAAGGAAGAGAGTATGTTTTGTTCTGGGAGTACTAACTCACAAATGCCATTTTAGTCTCTACCAAATGTTACATTTAGTTGGGAGAATTTACTCCCTTCTAATCCAATCCCTGCTCTTGCATTGAAAGTATCACGAGATACTTTCCAGCACCAATGAGAGGTTGAACTTTTATTCCTTCCTTTTCTTCATTTGAAGTAGTAATGATTGTTTAGGGAAAGCACATTTGAAAAGAGTGTGAAAAATATCTTGGTTCAAAGCTGCAGGATGACTTTGGGATAGCTTCTCATTTAAGAGCAGTTGAATCAGCAGGGTGTTGGTAAGGATGTGTCAAATTCACAGGTGTAGTGGTGGCAAAGTGTCTGTATTCTTTAGATCCTTCCTGTATTACTCTGTACTTATTATGGCTTTAAAGAAATAGATAGCAATGTTTTTAAGACTGCTTTGGTTCTATGCATGTGGTGGGAAAGCCAGTGTTTTGAAACAAATGAAAGGTTGCTAAACATTTATTAACACTGGGGCTTAATTTTTTCTTCATTTACCATTGTGTTCCCTGCTGATTAAATTATCGTGTGGACTGTAGTTTAGGGCATGTTTTGTTTCTAATAAGCATCAAACTGCTGTTTACTTTCACACACTTGTTTTGTCTCCTTTTCCCCCCCGTACAACTGGTAAGTTGAGGTGTCATTACTCTCATACTTAGTGGACTACAATTCAGTAGTCTGATATAAATCTTCAGAGACTGTTGTGGTTTGGTAGTTGAAAAAAGGATTAAGATTTGCTTCCAAATAAATCAAATGTCAGACAAAAATTGGCGTGAAGAGGTTACACTTCTCAGTGTCGTGGCTTGTACATTAATCCATGTTTCAAAGGGATATATGAACACTTCATAGTCCTCCACTCTTACGTTATGGCATTTCCCTGGACAGTGTTTGGTTCTGCCTCTCAAGGCAGCAATGACAGCAATTGTGTGCTCTGAAGTGAAGTTGACAAGTGCAGAAACATTGCTAACATTGATGAGTGAGAGCAAGAAATGCAATCCACTGAGTGTCTTGGATCAGCCCATTAAGTACCTGGCATGGCAGAAATGCTGCACTGGGACGGGGCAAGCCAGGTAGGAACATCCTTCAGTAACAAACTCCCCCAAGTATGCTGGTCCCACACTGTGGTGCTTAACCTGGGATAATGGCAATAGCCAGTATAGTCACAGCCACCTGAGCCTTGAAATGAGATTTTCATACTGTACTTGGCTCTTTCCTACAGTCTTCAGGCTAGGATTCCACTTGCAAGTTAAGCACAGGTAAGGAGATGGAGTGGTTAAGCTTCCATGTGCAGCTGGAAGTGTGGGGGAGAGCCCACAGGGATGAGGGGAGCAATTTCTTCAGGGTTAGGGAAGTGTCCAGAGTAGCAGAAGTCTACACAGGAGGGACAGACTTATCTGAATAAAAAAATGATTACAATTCTGGCAGTTAACACTTAAAAAGATGTTGAATTGTTTTTAAACCAAAGTAAATATCTTACAGGCAGGAAGGGAACCATCCAAGGATGCCGAACCAGAAAAACAGAATTAACTTACTTATCACAATGTTTTGGAAAACAAAATTAGAAAGTGTTGTTTTTAAAGAGGAGAATGAGGGGACTGTAAGAAGAAAGAAATATCCTACTAAGGGGTGACTCTGCATTCAAATGGGAAAGATACAATGACTGGTTGACTCTAGAAGGTTAAATATAAAAGCATGAGACAGGGGACTGGGAAAAAAAGATGAATAATAAATCATTTTTTTCAAATATGTCAGAATCAGGAAGCTAGAGAGTAAGGCTGATAGATGATCAAGGTGTAGAAGGAACACTCAGAGAAAATAAGCCCACAGCAGAAGCTTAATCTTCATTTTTGCCTCTGTGTTCTTCACCCAATGTAATCAGGCTGTGGAAACCTTTGCAAAAAGATGACATAAATTCTGAAAGCTTACACAGCTTTCAAGAGCAGATCAAAGAAGTTAATGGATGAGGAACTCTCTTAAGGCTAAATACAAAGATGTTCTCTGTCTCAGAAGTTGCCTGAGCTACACATCACCGTGTGCTGGGAGAACACATCGCAATGTTCCTTCATTTCCTTGTGTATTTCCTTGAGCATCCTCTTACTGCCTTGTTCTCCTCTCCCTTTTCTGAGAGCACTGCAAAGCATTATTAAGTGATTCAGCTATAGCAGGATCCCAGAAAAGTGGAGCAGAGTCAGGATTTGAAGTGTCAGTGGTACTCAGCACGAAGCAGTTTGCTGCGTGCTCTTCTCACAAGCGAGTCTTTCAGAGCTGCTGTGGTACTGCCATTGAGGCAGCAAATGCTGTGGGGTGGAGAGGGATGTGGTAGGAGGGCAGTAGCAACACTGGAAAGGCAGTTTGGAAAAGGGGAGTTTTGGGGGCTGCCTGACAGCTCCCCAAAGAAAGTGTTCAGTTCTCAGTCGCTTCTCTAAAAACCTGAAAAAAACCCCAGGTATAGGCCGGGTCGGGTCTGGGCTAGATGGACTCTGGTCTGGACATGCTTTTGTTTTGTACTTGTTCATAGAAGAGGCACAGCATTTACCTGTCATGGGCACAGTTCCTGCTCGTTAGCAGCGGGAAGGAGGAGCTGCTGACTTCCAGAGGCTGGATCATGCATTGCCAAGCCACATATGGAAAAGCTGTGCTCTCCCTACCGTCACCTCTGCTGCAAAGTGGGTTATGGCAGTGTGGTCTGTGGCCTCATGGAGTTAGAAAAAGTGGCATTAGACCAGCTTATTGATAAATTAGTGGAAAATTCAAGTGTAAAATGCGATTCTCCTTTTTGACTGTATTTCATACTACATCTATTAGACTAGAGAGAAGTTCATACACTCACTTTAGGACAGATTACACATCAACTATCGGATTGACAATTCCTAGAATTTACTTACATGTTAGTCACTTTAGGCTGCTGTAAAAGAAGTTACAGAAACTGAGGAAGTTACTTCTGTTCGTGACTAAAGTAATACGTTACTGTATTTTCAAATATATGTTGTACCACTCAACACTAGAATCATTCTGCTTAGGGATTTTGTATGCAGAAAATCTAAACTAAAATCTGATACCTATTCCATTACTCTGACACTTTTTACTTTTGCTTATTACATATCTTGTGCCTTAGATTACAAGCTTTGTAGAAGGCAGGGACCAGAGTATGTCAGAAATTGTGGACTCCCTTCTGCTTGTTACATGCTGTGCATGTCTGTACTTATTTAGTCTCCCTATTTTGTGCCTTGATAATGTACAGTACAGAAATGAAGAGGATATTGAACTCTTACTATCACCCTCTGCTCTCAGTTAAAAGCAGGCCAGGTGGTTGCTTGTCTCTTTTCATGGTCCTGTAGCATCACATGGGCCATTCTGTGATCTAATTTGAATTTTGCTTATCAGTGTGAGATGCTGCAAGCACCAGCCTTGGGATGAGGAGGCTCATGATGCAGCAGGCACTGATAACACCAGTACAGGCAGATATCGTGCCTGGATGGCAGAGGTGCACTGGCAGCACTCCCTTTTAAGAAGAAAGAGATGAGCAACACAAATAAACAGGGCAGGGGTTGAAGAGGATATTTCCTTGTCTTTAGGCAGGGAAACCTCTCAGGGCAGGGAACCAAAAGCACAGTTGTCTTGTGACTGGGGCTGGTTTAGCCTGGATTTTAGTTTAAGGAAGAGAAGCTATTTTTTATTACATGCTATCTCCTTTGAAGATGGATAAGATGTGAAGGTTGGCCTGGTAGAGATGTTCAATATTCAGACCAAAATCTGTGGGCCAGAAGTTCAAATTTGTTACGTTTCAGGGAGTTTTAAATACAAATTAAGTGAATATATTCAGATACTTTTGGAAAGAAAGTATTTTTTGTTATCTTGTGTATTTATTTACATTTTTCCTGCTAGTTTATGGTTCTTTATGGATAATTATTTTCTCAATCCAGTATTGGTGAAAAGATTTTATAGACAGAAAATAAAAGAAGAAAAATTGGTGCTATTGGTGATTTTCCAATTTCACCTTGCAGAAAGTGACTCTTAAATCACCAGCAAATCTTTTCAACACGAGACCATTCATTTGATGTGGATATTGCAGGAATTTTTCTAGGACAGGTTAAGTTAAGAACACATGATTAATTTTTGTTGATTGTTAATTTTGAAGCAAGAAGGTTGTGGAATTGAACTGTGTGGCTTCCTGGGAACGAGGCATTTGCAGCTGATCATTTGCCACTTGCTACAGAGTATTTTTCAAGTTTTGAAAATGGAAATCAAAAAGGTTTAATTTAAAGCTTGATATTTGACATACCTTCTTGCTAACTTTTGGACACTGTTATTGTCATCTTCTCCAACTTTGTGCCAGTCAAACTTAATTGATTTCAATGGCCCTGTATCAGTCTTATGTCAATGTAACTGCTTGCAAATTTCAAAACACATTTTCAAAGATATTCTCAGTTGCCTTTTATAATTGCCTTACAACTGGGAGATGGCAGCATTTGAAATGTTGAAAGGGTTGTTATTTGTCTGTAATACCTCAGGTTGAAGGGTGGGAATTGTAAATGAAACTCTGCTGCTGGGCTTTTTCCCACTGTTTTCCTTGATTGTTGTAGGAAAGGGACTAAATGAGGGAAACATGCAAATTCAATCTGTTCGTTCTACAGTTGCCCTCTAGTATTTGAGCTGCATAAGTTACAAGCAAATGACTGGGAATGTTTTTTAGTTATATTCTTATATATATTTCCAAGACTAAAGGTGAGATTTTAATACCTATTTAATTTGTTCAGGGTATCTGACCCTATGAAATTATAAACTGGAAATCCTATAGTGGAAATTCTTAATTCACGTTGAATTCAGTGCTTAATCCAACTTGAATGTTCTGCATCACCTGCTAATGTAAGGAAATAATATTATTCCCCATGTCACAGTGTATTGAAATACAGCAGGACCTAAGGCACAAACTCTCCAAGTTCTTTAGAGATCCATGCAGGGCAGGGAATTTTCTGCATTGCACTGATCATGCTGGCCAGGCAGGTCTGAGCCAGGAATACCAACCAGGGAGCCCAGAGATATTCTTCTTGCTTTGTGCAGCTTCATATTGGCATCTGCAGCTCAGTGTCTGTACACCAGTCAATTCTTATGTATTCACCTCCTGGTAATTTCTTTCTAAAATCCATGTCCCATATTGTCTTCTACACCTCAGTAACTTCAAATTGAGAAGAAAGAATTGTCTCAAATAAAACTATTCTTTCAACTCCTCTGTTAGTTACTGTCTCATTTGAGCTCTGGTTGCTGTCTGAGCCACCACTGTCTGCCTGCTTCAGTGCGGCATCAAATAGATTGGGATAAATCACTGCCAGAGGTGCTTCAGCCTAACTTGGCTCAGCACAGAGATGGACCTGGGGCATTCATAAAATCAGTTTTGGTTAATGCAAATATAGAAACTATTCTTACTCCCTCTCACCATGAATTCCTGCAGGTCTTTCCATTGCTCTATTCTGTCTCCAGGGATGTAGACGGGAAGGGTTTGGCTTCCTTCTGCCTTGGGCTCTTAGTGGCTTCCAGGTGTGGTCACAGGGGCACCTTAGTGATTCCTAACATGGATAGTGTCAAATCTGTTGGCAAACTTGGGCATATCGAAGAGTTATACAATTAAACCTTCACTTGACTAAGGTGGCATGAATAGTGGTAAATGCTCAAGCAAGGTCATTAATGACAGAATTATTCACCTATGCTAACCATGGGTGTAAATTATGCATTTCCAAATTAATGTTTAATAAATGCCACTATTAAATATGGAATTCAAAACCCTAGATAAGGAAACAGTACTTTCGTCATCTTCAGGCCCATTTGAATGAGTGCATTATGAATGTTTGCTATGGAGTGAATTTTTAAAAAATAAATTTTTTATCAACCGTAGCCTTGATACTGAGTTTATGTAGATCTAAATATCTTAGGAAGTGGGACTCTTGTCCAGAGTAATTTGTAATTCTGAAGTTCCCTGCTTGGAAGTCAGGTGATTTATATTTTAATTGTATACAGCTTCACATTCAATCTCAGTGATTGACTTCTTTCCACTAGCTCTTCCCTCCACACGACTGCAAAGTCCTCCTCAAGGTAAGCCCATGCTGCCTCAGCTGACCTGCCTTCTCTTTGGGCCACACTGTCTTCTCTCCACCTGAAACTCCACCAGTCTGCTCACTTCCTTTGGCAAGTTATCCCACGTGCTCTCTCAGTCCAAGGCTCTGCTTGGCCTTATCCCTTGCATTTACCTGTTGGTGGTCTCTGCTCCAGCTCCAGGCAGGCATGAGAAGTTCCTGGGAAGGTTCTACACCCACTGTGGGAATATCCTTGCAGGAAAAGCAGGCAGAAGGTAGTGCTAACAAGTCTCCCATATACTCTGTAGCCCCCAGCCGAAAAATTCTTCTCCGAGGGAACAGTTGGGACCTGATAATGAGTCTTGCTTGGTATAACCTGATTATGATTTAATTATATGATTAGAAGTGACAAACTGAGTGTGCACTTCTGGTACATGCAATGGCATCTGATGCTTTATTTGTTTTTGTTTGGGTTTTGCACAAGGAGGGGGGTGATTTTAAACATCTTGGACTGCCACAGAAGGACCATCTGTAGGTCCCTCTAGGTTTTGTAGTATTTTTCAGGTCACTGGTCATTTTTGGTGGGGGAAGTCTACACTCAAGAAATCACACAACACTGATTTTACCCTTAGTAACACAAAACTCATGAAAAAGGGGGAGCTATACTGGTGACAAATAGAAATGAATTCACGTTCAATAACAAGTTTTATTTGACAAAGGTTTTGTCAGAGGCTTTCATAAAGTTCAGGTCAGAGAAGACAACTCTTTTTTCAGTTGAAAGCAGGTGTAAGTGGAGGAACTTAACTTTGTTTTAATTCCATTTCTTTCTAAAGTGAATCATGTAAATGTGAAGACAAGACATGCAGTTACAACTTTATAACTGTACCAGTATGTGGCTTCTTAATGAGCAACCTGAGGGAGGTCTTGCCTGTTGATGAATAGTTTATATTTTTAAATGTATTATGTATTTGACTTCCTCCTCCATAAGGAGTTTGCCAGATGGCTGAATGTGCATTGGGGAATACACTGATATTGAATTAGTCTAAAGATGGTACAATGACTAGGGATTTCTTTAAAGCTCCCTGCAGTCCAAATCCAGAAGTCCCCCTCTGTTATCTGAGATCTTTTCATTTGAGCCACAAGATGTTATGAATAACATTTTTTATATTGCACTAACCCAGTCTTTAGTCCTGGGGAAGCACTTCTGTGTGTGCTCTTATTGCAGTTTTATAGGAAGAAAAGTGTCTTTAGCGAGGGGAAGTTTCTCCTTTAGTTTTCTACCAAGACCCAACTCCTGAGTGAGATGCTGACACTTTGCCCAGAGCCCACGATCCCAGTGCAGCTCATGGCTTTGCTTTGTCACTCACCTATTTCTGACCTGATGGTGTTACCTGGAGAGAACAGAATGGCAATGACAGCAGGGGACATGCTTCTGAAATCTGGAACCCATTTCTCCAAGTCTTAGACCCAGGTTTAAGTTAAGCTTGTGAGCTGCTGCTAAGGCACTGCTAGGCATGTGAGCTGCGTGTAGGCTCAGACTGTCCCTTTGGGCTTTTTAGCAAGGGCTTTATTTCTGGAAAATGTTTGAAAGTCTAAATGCAGGAGGAAATGCCCAAATATATCCCTGGGAAATGTTGTTATATGGATTTTAGTTTTTCTTTCTTTTATCTGTGTGAAGAACATAGTTACAGAAGTTGAAGAAACCAATTTTCTTGTGCTGAGCTTTGTTATGGAGTTACATAAACCATCCATCGTGCAAATTCTAAATACAACTCACTGTTTCAGGCTAATTGACAATGTTCCATTTATTTTCACTGCTGAAAGGGATCTGGGACATTTCTAATGTAGTTACTTTTCCTTCCAACCTATGCATCCCAAGAGCTCTCTTAGTGCTGGTTTTGGTCCATTCTCTTCTAATTTTAAGAAAGTTATATCAGATTTTTAGCTACCTGGTTGTACTGGGGAATCAAGTTTAGTCTGCTCGCAGCAGGATATTATTATTACATTGTTCTGTTGTCTTTAGATAATTATAGTAACAAAGATTACCTCGTGTCTGTTTGAGGAGTGGTACCAAATGTATAAGCATAGAGAAATAGTCTGTAAGTCAAACTTCTCCTGTTGTCTGTACAGAGGAAAAGGGATAATAGAGTCCAAACCAGCTGTTCTTATTTTTGTAATTTTGAAATTTTGGGTTATCTGAAAATCACCAGGAGGGGAAAAGCTGCATTGCTGAGAGGAATGTTATAGAGAAATAGCTTTGACATTTGGAAAATAGGTCCCAAATCTTGTGAATTATAAGTGAGGATGGAACTTCTCAAGAACAGTGAATAGTCATAAAGACCTTTGATTTTCATTTATTATATTTTTTGTACTAACATGTTTTTGATACTGAATTTTTGAAGACCACAAATTAACAATATGTGCTGGTTAAATGTATTTTTTGTTCTTCATAACAGTCCAAACAGCTGCCACAATATTTTGCAGATTTGTACATTGGTACAACATCAACACTTTGAAAAATGATGAGGAAAGTTGATTAAGTTTAGATAGCATTCAGATTGGCTAGAGAGTCTCCAAAGAAATTTATAAACATGTGATGCTACTGCTGAGAAAGTTAAAATTAATAGCAGTTTGTTAATGGAGTATATGTGTGACTAGTTACAGTGTAAAGCACTGGCAGATCACCATCAAGCTGAAGAAATGGGAAAAATGAAAGCATGCTTCCAAGTGTTTTATTTTTGCTAAAGCTGCTTGTCTTGGGTTAAGCTGGCAAAACGCCAGCTGCCCAAGAACAGAGAAAAATGGTTCTTCCCCCTGCCACCAGCCAAGAGAAAAAGAAGAGTGAGAGGAAAAAAACTTCTAAACGAGGTTTATGCTGAAAACTAACTACATGTATTTATACAGAAAAGAGAAAATTAAGAGAAAACTACAAAATAACACACACACAAGTTATATATAACAAGAAATAACCTCCCACTCCCAATTAATACGAAATCTATTATTCTAGATTCATAAGCACACTCTAAAGACACTTAGCAAGAAACAGAAAGAGTAACAAAATGTTTCTACTTCCCTGAACTCAAACAAACTGCAAGTACCGGCAGCAGCATCAGCAAGGCCTAAGATAGCAGAAAAGGTGTAGCACGTCTTTCTTGCACTTCAGCCATAGTAAAACTGAACTAAGCCACTCCCACACACTGGATTTTACTCCTTTTGAGATGATGTAAGATGGTATAGAATACAATATTATTAGCTAAAAGAAGTCAGCTGTTCGCTAGCTCAGCCCAGCTCAAGGCAGCTGACAATTTCAGGCCCAAATCTGAACTCCAAGGCCCAAATTTAGGCCCATCAGCCAAACCCATGACACTGCTTGTTTGGGGTTTTTTTCTCTTTGAGATGCTACTGAAGAGGACAAAATAAGTAGCAGATCCTGATTTTCCTCTCCCTAACTTAACTGTGTTGAATTGTGCCTTAACCTACAAAGGACACATTGAAATTAGAGAAAATCAGTTGCAGAAAATATATTACCCTCAGTAAGCACAATAAGAATGAAGTTAAGCAGCTGCTTATTGGCAGCACTAATTGCAGTGTGGAGTTCATTTTAGTTCATGTGATGTATTTCTCTGAAATACCCACTGTGTTAGACTGACTGAGCCACAGTTTATAGTTTTCATCTTGATCAACTTTATCACTGAATAGTAAGATTGAACAAAATCTCGATTTTAATGGTACATAAATATCTGAATTTACCCATAGTCATCTCTCTAGAGGAGAATAATTCCTTTCCTAAGAAAGCACAGCCATGTTTCTCCAGTTAGAAGAGTTCTGGGTATGCTTTGCTTTGCAGTCAAGGGGCTGCCAGCAGTGGAGAGGTGAGGTACCTGAGGAAAGCTGTCAAGATAAAGTTTTGTAAAATATTTGTCATGCTAAAATTACCTGTTAAAGGAAGGTACTTACAGGCCACTGTGAAAATGTATTCGAGTTCTTTAGCGATGCTTTACAAAGACATTCTCATTATATGCTTTTAGACTTTCAAAATGCTATGGAGTTTGTGAAACTTCAGGTAAACAAGCTGAAAAGAATATTTTACAGATTCTCTTGTATAAAGGAGGCTCTGGGGCAAGATAAAGCAAACATGATTGGTAGAGCTTTTGTGCTCTTCCTCTACAAAACCTTCAAAAAAAAAAAAGAAACTGAATGACTGAGTTATATTCAGTAGACTAGAAAGATAATTTAATCTCCTTTGTACTCAAGTGCATGTATCAGTTACAATAGGTACTCCAGCAGGCTTTGCACTGGGGCAGAGCCAGACCTGTGGGGCACTGGCAGCAGGGGAATATCCTGCTTCCCAGAGTTCTTCTGCAGCCCTTGGGAGTTCATCTCTCCCTCTCTGCTGCAAGGGATTTCTGGGCCAAAACTTGTAACTTTTTGCAGATACTTAAGTACTGTTTCCAGAATTGGCAAGTTGTAGGATCAAATGAGTGGGAACTGCTCTTCAAGTCAGCAGACACCACACCACTGGCTTAGTATCTTCATGGGAGTACTGGTGAACTCTAGAAAATTATCTTCATGGGTTCCAATTCTGTATGCAACAAAAATACAGCATTAAGGGAGGGGGGGAATGAGATTAATCTGTGTGTAACATAGTAAGTAAGTAAGTATATCTATATACACATATTAGTGTGTGTGCGGGCGGTCCCGTGGCGTAGTGGAGAGCACTCCGGTCTCCGACTCCCAAGGTCGTGAGTTCGAGTCTCAGTGGGACCGCCCCCGGCAGTTCAAGCCTCCCTGCCATCCGATCCCATCAGATCTCGGATGCCAAGCAGGGTCAGCCCCGGTTAGTACCGGGTGCTGTAGATAGTCCTACGGACTTCAATGTCACTGTCCAAGCTTGCTTGGCTGTGGCAAATGAACCTTAGGACTTAAACGGTGGGGCCAGTTCTGCGCATGCTGAGCCTCACCTAAAAAAAATCCACTGTGCAGGCTCAGAGGGCACACGTGGGGTGAGCCCTTCCCAAATCTTCGTTCGCGAAGATTGGCCATATTGGTCCATGGAGTCATGGAGTGTGTGTGTAACATAATGGAAATACAAGTGAAACCTGCATGCCACAGCTGGGCTGGAAAGAGTCCCCACCAGATGGTATAAACATCAAATATTCCCATAATGCTCCATGACTTTTGTAGGCCCATCAAGTTGGTATCAATTCAGGAGCACTGCTGACCTTGATACTCCAACACAGAAATGTGGCTGATCTTGGGCCCTAACCTGAATTACAGTCATAAAGTAGCTCATCAAGAAACTGCTGAACAACAATATCTGGTTCACTGCTCTTGAAAAATAACTTCGTGTTATTGTTTATAGACCCTTATCTGAACCTGGAGCAGAGTCCTAACTTCAAGGTATGGGGTTTGCTGCTCTTCCCCTTCAGTGCAGACACACTACCTCATGGATTCAGCATATCTGTCATCAAATACATTTGGCACAGGGTTTTTTTAGGACAATAAAGCAAGTGAAGCATTGACTGAGCACTTCTGTGAGCGCTACCCAGAAGTTTACTGAAGTTCAGTGTATATACTCCTACATATTAACTTTCAACCTCTAAAGCCCCCTCAGAGCCAGGTCCTTAAAAATACAAAGACAATGCCCAACATTCTTGATAATATTGTGCTTCCAAAGAAATACATTAATTTCATGTGAGCATGTGTGTGTAAAAAAATATTTTAAACAGGTGTTGTGGACTGAAAGCAGGTGACAAGACTTAAACCTGTGAAATCATAATCTTCTTTCTGGAGAATGGTTCAAACTTACAAAGCTTCACTACACATTTGGAGTCTGGCATGTTGTCCTGTTTCTGTGCTGGACACATAAGGTACTGTAATCCTTTGGTGAAGTGGATATCTGCTCTCTGTTATAATATGAACATGTAACACCATTCACTTTTCATTTTATTCTATGTATAAAAGAAAAAAACTTCCTTAAAAACTCCAAACTAATCTCTACCCTAATTCATTCTTGTGTTTCAGAACATTTATATGTAAATGATTCAGGAGACTCTACTCTCTTTGGCATCTACTTTTAAGGATAAAACCTTAAACTTCAGATAATGCTTCCTCCTTCCGTCACTGAAGTCTGGTACGTCTACAAACAGGCTCAGATCCACGGTGCTTGCTGGTAAGAGGCACTGTCTTCCTTTGCATTCCTTGTGAATGTCTGTCTTAAGGTTTTCAACAACGAGAAAACCTATAGGGAAACAGCTACACCAAATCACAAGCCAGCTGGTCTGCTCTGAGGGAGAGGAGGTTAAACTCTGTTGGAGCCTTTTATAATCACACAAGCAAAGGAGGGAAGAGAGGAAGCTCCTTGCTACCTCAAACAGACTCTTAAGCCTAATATAAAGCCTCCAGGAGCAGAGTACAAACTGTGCCTTTTGCAAAGGGGACAGAAAGGGCTTGTTGATGTAATCAGGGTTACGAAAACCAACATGTTTTTCTTTGTATGCACTCCCGTTCTTATGCCGCCACGTTGCCTGTCGCACAAAGCCTGTAATCACTGTCACAGCCTTGCAAGCAGCAGCTCAAGCCATCACCCACTCAGTGCTCATGTCCAAAGCAATGTTCTTGTGTGCTGCCCCATCAGCAGGCAATGCCACTGCACTGACCACGGGGTGTGTGTCTTTGCTGTCCTGACTCGAACAACATTTTGTCATTTTTCAGATAAGCTTGAGATTTCCTGTCAGGAGAAAGGGAAGGTTAGTAGTAAAAGCATTCACAATTGTGAAAGGACAGTGTTAAAAACTGTAGCTCAACATTTGTGCCAGGGATGTTACCATCATCTAGGCTTTTAGGGTACTGCCTGAATAGGGGAAATGAATTTTCTTTCCATTTAACTTGGTGGCCAAATTTACTTGCTTCAGTGGGAATAGGATTAAACTCTTTGATAACAGAATTTCCTGAGGAAGGAAGGGATAGCATGGTCATGGACAAATCTAATAATTTTCCTGCTCTAATCATCTTATGCCTCAAAGAGGCACTTATACCCCAGGGGGGCTAATATTTACATAATTGTAATTTATTGGGTAAAGATTTTCCTAACGCAAAGAAACATCAAAGTGTTTGTCTTTGTCAAGTTCCAGAACAATTTTGAACTTCACATGGAAAAGAAAGGTAAGGGAAAATATTCCTTTTGGACCAATTAGAGAGAAATGGCATACAGTATTGGAAATCATATAGTATTTTTAATGGAATGCAATTAGCATTTTGTGATGAGCACTTATCAGTGTGGTCGCTGGGTACAATGTACATGGCTGGGGGGGTTTGCTCGGAGTATCTGATTAAAAGAATTGGTTATGTACTGGAGCAGGGTGTTTATGTTAACTTTATAGGCAAGGCAGTGCTTATGTAAAAAAGTGCTTTCCCTGGCATTCAATTCTCTCTGAAGAACAACATTGGGAATTGTAGTTTCAGTAATTTCACTACAGTCAATCTGTTCAGGTGAAATACTGATTGTTTATCAGTTACCTCAGGCTGCAATAACTCTAACTATGTTGCTTTGTAGTATTAAATTAAGGACTTGTTTATTTAATACTTCCACACTTTCTCTCTTCAAATTCTTGTTCTTCTAGTTAGTCTTGGGAAAATATAATTGAAGTAACTTAATGCATCAATGCAGCTCTATCCTGCTTGTTGAATAATAATTTTGAGATGTTTTAAAGACACGAATTACTCAAACGTAATTGATTAAGCTTCATACAGACCTGGGAATTACTGTGCTGTTTCTGCAGGCAGGAAAAATCAGAAATGGAAGCCAAGGCTTAGGAAATGGTACAAGGTAGATCCTCAATTTCAACCCCAGCAGTTGGCATTCAGGTTTTGTTACAGCCATAGCTCATCAGTTTTCAAAATTTTTCAGTACCATTGAGAACATCATAAGGACCTCATGTTTTGATATAATGAGAGGAAGGAAGGCTGTGAGGAAGGATTTTTGTTAGAGTAGGGATGCAGTTGAGGGAGGGTTAGCAGAGAGCTCACATAGCAGATGCACGTGATAGAAAGGAGCAGGGCAAGAGCTTGAGGAGGAGTCAGGAGCAGCTTCCTGAACATGTTCTCAGCCTGAAGTGGTTTTCCTCCTGTGAAGCCCTAAGAGGTGATCTCAGCTGTCCTGAAGTTTCAAGAGGAAGGCTTGAAGTTTTGAAACATAAGGCTTAGGCTTTTACTGCTTTTTCCATTTGAATGAGAGAGAGATTTGAGTTCAAGCCTCTTTTTCTGTGGATTTGATACATGATACAACAATTGCCTAGGAGATTTGAACTTCTTATGGTGCAAAAGCAAGGAGGAAAAACACACATAGAATGCACAGTATTTTGTTCAAAGATTTGAATTCAGAATAAGTTTGTTTTAACAAATTCTTATCTGTTGGCATTTATTGAACCTTTCAGTCTCAGAAAAGCAAATAGAAAAGTACTTTTTTTGGCTTGTACTTTCAGACCTGATGGGGATGATTTTTAAATTTGCTTTATACTGACATTTTTCCCAGAGACTTCACTATGGAATTTCTTCTTTTCTAGCTAAGGTGCAGAAACATTGCTATTGATTGGTTTACACTCCAACCAGGCCAAGACCCCACCTGATCAAATATTGAAGGGAGAGCTTTAGATAAAAGAGATGCTATGCAATTTCAGATTCTGAAATAATGGGGGAAAAAAATCTATTTTCTCGTATTTTGTGAGCAGAAAATGCTGGCCTTAATAGATTATGAATTTGGAATTGAGTCTTCAAAGAAAAGCAAAACCAAAGTGTCTATTTATAAGGTACTCTTCCCAAAAGACTTTTCCCAAGTTTAAGCACCCATCCAATTTAAGATGATTAAATAGTTCTGTTATTAATGGAAAATTAATGGCTAAACACGACAGTGCTTCATGAGTTACTAGTGAAAGTAAAATATTCTACACATTTTCTTCTCAGGCAAGGATTTTGTAATTTTTTTGTGTTTTGGGTTTTTGTCTTTTGTATAACTCAAGTGAGTTTTTGGGTTTGTTTTGTATTTTTTTATCCTCCTGATTTAATCATGGGCAATTCGAAACAGATGAAAATAAAATAGGAGTCAAGGGAATGCAAAAATTAGTAACAAAGCTGTTGGAAGCAACTTTTGCTTTGCCGCCTCCCCATGAAAAGGATTAGTACTTTCTAATGAGCACCTTGGAAGGAAGATCATTACCCAGCACTCCTGGACCTTGGGATTGCACTACATCTCATCTCTGGGAGATGTGGAGGCGTGTGAGACTATGGGATATACAGGTGCCAGGTTTCCAGAAAAAGAATTTGACAAGGGTTCACAGCCTGTCTCAGCTCAAAAGTTTCAAGTTGTTCCTGGATCCCATAGATCTGTTGAGATTTGCTACAGGAAATTAATTGGCTTTCATGTGAGATACTGCAGTGGTATTTTTTGTCACAATTTAAAAGTAGGTAGATGATCAGGATGATTTCTCAAACCGTGTTTCTTATTCTCTGGTCTAGTTTATTAATAGAAATAATAAAGTGGAGGAAAAAAATACCTTCTCAAACATTATGATAACCTGTCAGCATGCTTTGCTTTGTTATTAATCCTCTCCATGACATTCCTGCCTTATCTCTTAGTAGTGGTAACAGTAATTGCTCTACCCAGCTTTATTTTCTCTGAGGTGTGCAGTTAGGGACAAGTTTTCAGTGTTTTTCAATGATTTTGCTAACTGGATACTCTTCAGTTACCTCATATATGAAATACAGCACTTGCATTTTCTTGATGCAGTTTGTTCTAGTGGAAGATTTAAAAAGTGTGACAGAAATAGCCCTATAAAGCATTGGTTTAGGCCTTAATCAGTCTTGTACTGTAATCAATAGGTCTCTTTCTATGAACTAGTCAGGGTCTTTAATGTCCTCTTTTTATACAGCTGTTTTGTCAGACATTTATTTTCACATCTTCCACTAGATTTTCCTGCAAGAGGAAGTTCAGGAGGGTAGTGTTTGGGTTTCCTGATAAAACCGTGGGGAAAGCTGTGCAGGTATTCAGGGGGTGCAGTACTGAGGGATGGATTCCCTTGCTCCAGTTTGTACTAGAAATGCCATGAGAGGTTTCCATGCTATTGGTAACTGTGTTGGCTGTACACACTAGCAGTCTCCCAGCCTAAACAAATCCCCAAACCTGTGATGCCTGAAGTCTGGATGTTTTCTGTGGAGGCAAACTGGCTTTGCCCCTGTGCTCCCTGCCAGCCTTGGCCTCTGGGTCACTTGGGGCCTGCTAGCTGAGACACTGACTGTAAAATAATTGTCTTCACTTAATGTGACATTTGTGCAACATTTTTTGTTCCCTCTGTGGGACTGAATTATGTTCAGGAAAAGCTGGCATAAACTAGAATTAAGGAAAGAATCCCTGGGGGGAGGGAAAAAACACTCAGGACATGCTCTCTTCTCTGCTACTCTCTGGCTAGTGCAAAAATGTCCTTTGACTGGCTGTCAGTAATGTCATTGCCTATATGGTAGAAGAACACAGGCAAAAAAGCCTAAGTATTATGCAGGATTCTCTATTTACTCATTATTGACAGAATTACTGTTTAGGAGGTTGTTTTGCTTTTGGCATTTAGCATTTATTTTAGTGGTACATTAATTATCACTTATGTCTATGTCTTCTGACCTATTTCACTTTTGATATTCTCTAATTAATGTGCTTTTTCTAATTAAATATCAAAGTGCAACCCTTTTGACTTCAAACCCTTCTGAGAGCTATTTTTTCCCTCTCCCCTGTACATACTTTCTTTGTGTCCCCACTCGGGGGGTGTTTTGGGCAGGCCCCTGGTGAGATGAGCAGCTGCCATGGATACCAGCAACACAAGCTGTGGAGGAAATTACCAGGCAGTGCAAGCAACAGAAATAATGGGTGAATGTCCAATCTTGTACAAGTGTAAATTGTCATCCTGCAGCTTAGGTCAGCTGTACATGGATCAGAAATTAATTTTCTGCCTTTTGCAAGAGTTTGTATTTGTGTACCTTTGAATAACCTTGTTTATTATTTGTAGGAAGTACAATTTCTTCATGTAATGACTCCCTTTGATATTAGATTGCTTTGAAAATTGTAAAACCAGTGGTGGTTATTGAGTTGTAAGCCTGTGAATCAGCAGGAGGAGCTGGTCACTGAATTGCAGACTTAGCGATGATCCAGACTAACTGTGGTGTGTTTGCCTATTCAGATGCTGAGAAGTGAATGAGTTGGGAGTTGGAGACATATTCAAAAGGGGACATAAAAGCAAAGTAAATATTCTGAATCTGAGGTGGTAGCATTGAAATGTACATGATATGAGCAGTGTTCTCAGTGGTGAAGAAACTAGCAATTCCTCAAAGAGTGGGTTGAAACAGAGTTGGTGATATTGTGGAATTGTGTCATTTTCTGACCACAGTAATGTGCCTACTTTCCCTGGCAAACATGTATGGCAGGAGGGCAGCTATGCTTACAGGTGAAGGTAATAGAGAAAAGAAAGATATTTCTGAAGGAATTGAATGAATTAAAATAGTCTCGTTTACCTCATCCATTCTGAAAAGTGGAAAAAAAAATTCATCATATTTATGTGGTAGCCCCTTGTTGAGACAGGACATTTTAGCTTTGAATGAGCTAAAATAGTCTCATTTACCTCAATCCACTCTGAAAAATGGAAAAAAAAATTAATCATATTTATTTGTGTGGTAGGCCTCTAAACAGGCTGTAACTCAGCATGCCTTTAATTTTTTTTTGTTATTTCTTTCTTGGAGGTTTTGGGGTTTAGGTAGTGAAGAAGCAGATTTAATGCTTGTTTGTTGTGGGACTCAGCTTCCTCTGATGTTATATAGGCAATTTACTTTGCATTTGTTTCAGTCAGTCTCTGTGTCCAGTGGGATAACCAGGATGGGAGTGCTCATTCATTTTTCCATCATGGGATTTTGTTGCCCTTAGAAACAGAAATGTGGATGAAATGCCACATAATACAACTGAGTGAATGGTTTTACCCCATTGGAAGTGGTTTAACTTCTTCAGGTTCTGAGGAAACAAAAACCCCAGCAAGTAGGGCCCTTCAGTTTTCCCCCACTTTGCATTTTGTGTCGGCAGCAAGATTGTCAGTGACAGGGAGGAGGGAGAACTTGGCAGGCTCTGTACCTCTGTTCATGGAGGGACTATGAGATGCATTGCACCTTAGGTGTTTCCCATCTGGAGGACCTGCCATTACTGAGGGTTAAAAGTGGAGGATGCAGCACCAAGACTATGGTTCTGAGGGCCTTCAGGCACTGAATAAATCTTCGAGATGTGATTTAAGGTAGCTTTACTCTGTGTTGTGTCTCATTGCTCAGTGCATATCCAGGCTAAAGGACCAGGTTTGTTAAGAGGTACTGGCCCATGATTCAAAAGATGTGATTTGAGCTTTAAGCAACACATGGTAACTTCACTTTTTCTCTTCTGTTTCTTCTGCATGGTCAGTGAGAATGGTGTGCTCCCGGGGCCAGCATGAGTTCTTGCTATCAGCACATGCAGTGTCTGGCTCAGTGTGGCTTCGGCCTGGAGGGGTCTCTTGGCAGAGTTGCAATGTGAATAATATTGCCATCAGCACAGAACATTTTTTAGCCATATTTAACATCGCTCAACCCAAGTATGCATGAGAGATTTCAATAACAACTGATGTGCAATAAGGATTGCGTCACTGGAAGGTTTTAAAGTCTCACTGAATGGCTGCGAGGATGCTTTCAGAAGCAATAAAGCTCAGCATATGTCAGTGGGCTGGAAAGCAGGATAAAAACAATCCAAGCATTATCTCCTACTTTTTTCACTGAATCCATTGAAACTGACTCCAGTATAACTGGACACAAGTCCAGCTACACTCGTTGGTATTCCTCCTCATCTTTTCACATACCTTTCAAACAGGGATTCATAGGAGTGGAGTTTCACTTGTCTTACTCTGACAACAATTTAGTCTAAGATGTGCAGGATAGGGAGCAGCTTTTCAAAGATCTACATGGGGTAATTCTAGCTGGTAGATAACCAAAATTTTTTTGTTTGTGCCATTTATGGTAATTACATGTACAACTGGCAAGGTAGCTGGGTGTATCATCAGCATGTGCAAGCTAACTTTTAGCAACATGATCTCCTGAGAAGGCAGTGTATGCAACCAGCTAATTAGCAAACTAGAATATTAAACATGTAAATTAAACAAGGTGACACTGGTCTTTTGCTTAGTTATCTTATAGTAGCTCTATTGGTGTGATGTAGTGCTACAAATGTATTGCAGCATCACAAATATAGGTAGGAAACTTATTAAACTAGAAACTGTCACAGTTTTGATACCTTTTGATACTCAGTTTTACACATTTTATAAAGCAATATGTTATCTAAGGATTGTTAGCGGGTTAAAAACCATCAAGGAGGCTGTATGAACTGATTTATACAGTGTTATTGCCTGAGACAGCAGAGAGTTGGACATGATGACCCAGTTGATGTCTGTATTCAAGTACCTTGCAAGTCGTGATGCTGTAAATATACAAGAAATACCCACCTACTGTCACTTTGTGTTGGCAAATGTTAACTGGGACACATTTTGACTTCAGCCATTTTCTTTTTGCCTGGAATGGGAAATTTGTTTGAAATGCAAAAAAAAAATTGTCAGAAAATACCTGTTTTAAAGTACAGAATGGCAGTTCCTGGAGGGTATTGATTTAGTATTAGGGCTTTGCTATAAATTTTTTTCTAAAGCTTAGAGAGGAAATTTTCGTGTCTGCTGGATTGTAAAGAATTACCTGAGCGATGCTACTTTGCAGAGTAGTTACTCTTGTGCTGAACACTACCTGTGTACATGCACTTGCTTGTGTCCTCTGTCTTTGCCTGGCTTGTGGTTTCTCCAGTCGACCTGGAGAGAAAAATGCAAAGGCATAGGTTCAATGTGTGTGATAAATGAGGGGTGCAGTCATTTATTGCTAGTAAACTGAGAGAGCTGAAAAGCTGCCATTTGCTCTTTGGAGCATTATCTGTGAGAAAACACACAGTCTCATTATATGGAAGCATTGAACAGTAGGCATAGGAAGGTAAAAGGGCTGGAAATGGAGTCTAAGAATTTGGAAAATTTATTGCTTGCTGAATGTGATAAAAACCAAAACTGTTTAGAAGAGGAAGAACAGTTATTTAAAGCAAATATGTCATATTCTTGGTGAATAACTAGCAGAGCTCTAAATAACTTCTGTTTCAAATATGTTTCATTTTTCAGGAAAGACTGTCTTATGAGAGAGTCACTGTAGTAAAAGGCTGAAATTGAGGACAACAGGGAGGAGGCTGCATGTATGTTGAAGAGTGTTGCTGATGCTGTGGGGAAAAGACAATTGTAATGTCATAGAAAAGAATCACAGAGTGGGTCAGGTTGAGATGGACCACAGAGGGTCATCTGGTCCAACCTCCCTGCTCAAGCAGGATCATCCCAGAGCACGTGGCACAGGATTGCAACAAGACAGTTCTTGAGTATCTCCAGTGACAGAGACTTCACACCCTCTCTGGGCAACTTGTTCCAGTGCTTGGTCACCCTCATAGTGAAGAAGTTCTTTCTCATATTGAAGTGGAACTTCCTGTGCATCAGTTTCCTGCTGTTCACTCTTATCCTATTGCTTGGCATCACTGAGGGGAGCCTGGTCCATCCTCTTGACACTCAGACACTTACAGACATCAATGAGATCCCCTCTCAATCATCTTTTCTTGAGGCTGAACAGCCCCAGTTCCCTCAGCCTGTTCTTGTAAGAGAGTTGCTCCAGTCCCCAGTGATCTTTTTTACTGTCCATTGGACCCGCCCCAGGAGCCCAGACGTGGACACAGCACTCCAGATGTGCCTCACCAGGGCTGAGGAGACAGGCAGGATCATCTCCCTCAACCTGCTGGTGATGCTCCTCCTAATGCACCCCAAGATACCATCGGCCTTCTTGGCCACAAGGGCAGACGGTTGATAATTTGTAAAGAAGTTACTGATGATCCATGACAAGGCTAAACCATGAAACATCTTCGCCTGAGGTAAGTCTTTGTAGCCGCAGGAAAGTCAAGAGAGGAATTCTAATTTGTGTCACAGCTGGTAGTTTATTTTGTTGAAGATGTATTTTACTTCTTTATTTTACATACACAACCACAGTTACTCATCTGTTCATCTCTCTACACCAGCCAGGATTCCCTCAGCTTGATAATCCTTCATTGTTTTATAACATCTTAATCACTTCTGATGCAATAGCTTATGATATTGTGCCTATGCAGAGGATTGTAATTTGAACTGAGAAGCAAAGCAGCTGGAACAGAAGAATTCATAGCAGTGGTACTGAATTTTTTACCATCTTTCATCTCAGATGCTTCATTACTTTGGTGATAGCAATAGAGAATATAGAGCACGGGGAGCGAGGATGCTGTAATGGTGAAATGGCAACCTGTGGTTTGTCAGTCCTTGCTCAGAATAACACCCGCTGGCCCATGACACTCCCTGAATGCAAAGAGAATCCCATTTCTGTATTAAGCAAACAGTACAAGGGAATACCCATAAAGTATCAGCAGAATTATGACAAAAATGATTGATTTAGAAATATAATGGGGCTATTTCTCTTAAGGCTTTTTTTTTTAATTAAGTATATTCCAAGCAAATGTCTCCAGACAGTAGCTACTGTGGGATAAAATTCTCTTTCTGTACTAGCTGTTGAATAAAGAAAGTGCTGTTGAAGCCTCTTTACAGGAGAGCCAGGCAGGCACTAGACAGGTGATAGTGATAAAGCAGCTGCTCTTGGACCTTTAAACACAATACAGTTATTTACAGGCATTTGTTCCCCTCCGGAAACATCTTAGACCTCAGTCCTCTGATGTCAGTCTAGGTTAGTAACATTTGATCTGAGCACTTTTATGACTGAAGCAACAATAGATGCTTCGTGTTAGGGCACAATATTGTTAAAAGAAATGGCGACTAGCCCATATTGCAAACATAGTAGAAAGTTTTATATTTTATGATGCAATGCTGCTGGGACAGACAGAGGGGATAGCTCTTCAAAGATGTACATATCACAGAAGTGAACATCCCCTGGGACCATGGTTAGACCTAGGGAAGTTAACAAATAGTTAACCAAGGAATGCTTAGCTCATTAATAAATGGCCATTTGAAAAAAAAAACCACTCTGGTTTTTCTACTGCTGCTGTTCCTGCTTGACCCCATCTCACGAGGGAGAGGATGGTGACAGGTACAGGTACAGTGGTGGCAGCAGTGTGAGCAGCTGCTGCCACAGAGGCAACGGCAGGAGATGGGAGTTGGAGTGTTTCAAATTACAGTATGTAGACTGTTTCCGATGTGCTTAATCCTCCAGGTCCTTTTAGTTGCTACTAGATTCTCCTGGGGGATTTTGTAAGAGCAGTAGCAGTTCAAGGGCTTAGCCTGCCTTCAGTGACAGGCGAAACTGTAAAATGGAACCTGAAAGTACCTGCTCAGCGCTGTGCGTGCTGAGATGACAAGTGCCGGCAGTGCTCGCCAGCAGCCTGCCAAGAGTGGTGGTTCTCAACACAATGTGGCCTCTTTGATCACGTACTTAGCAATACTACAATGAAATTTCACTTCAGCCTAATTTCTGCTGCCGTTTTTCCTCTTGATAACATGGGTACAGTAAGTTCTGTGTAAACTGATTATCCGCCCCTCGGGCCGCTCTTTTATTTGTGCTCTATAAGCCCTTACGCAAAGCTTTTGTTTCCCACAGATGTTGATTGGATTGTATTGCATCAAAAGGAAATGATCTCTGCTTCAGCTGAGCTGAGGCTCACTTTCAACAGGCTTTTATACCCTGTCCACACAATGATTACTCTTGATTTCAGGAGAAGAAAATTAAGATATGTGGAGCCAGACACCTTTATGTACAGCTGTCTGAGCGTGAGTGTATAGTCTAATACTTTTTGGACCTTCAGTGAAAACAGATTGAATTTCTCTTTATGCTTTTGCCAGGGAAATAAATTGCAGGGTAAGAAATTATGTCCTGAAGAGCTTTAATTCCTTTGAGTGATCTGAAAAGCAGGCTAAATTTCTAGATGATGGATGGCACAGAGATACCCAGATAACACTGAATCATTCAAACAACTAGACTGCATGATTGCATCATACCCCTACATCCCCGCTCAGAAATGAAGCTGAAGACAGTGGTCTATGGTTGAAGAGAGAGAACTGACAAAATGCACGGTGGCTGAACCCTGAGGGGTTACAAAAACAGAATTGCAGGCTGAATGAAGTAAACTTTTTAAAAAATCTTAAATGCACTTCATTTTCACCACAAATTCCTGTATTTTTTCCAGCTCTTTGCCCAGCAGCGTGGTGTTCTGACAGCAGCTAAGCCTTGGAGGGGTTTTCAATCCTCAAGAAGAATAATGTAATTTCATTTATTGATTTGGTTTTTAAATGAAATCATGACAAGTTGTGCACTATATCATCACTTGCTAACAGTGCAGAGCTGGCCAGGGGACTGTCAAGCAGCCCGGGTAGTTTCTGGTGTCTGGAAGCTGAGCAGCCTCATCCACCAGTTGTACCTTTCTGCCAGTGGCTTCTGCTGTCTCACAGCATGAGTGGCAAAGGCAGGCTGTGCCGAGATCTTCACCAGCTGGTAAACCTGGAGTAACTCCTAGCTGTTAGTCCTTGTACAAACCCTAATCCTGCTTCCCTTGGAGGAAGAATCTGCCTGCCTCTCCGTTAGGAGGAATTTATGCCACTGTGTTATTAGCTTTCCTTCTCCCTCACATTTTATGCTGAAGGGATAATAGAGTTCTGTGTTATGAAATCTCCTTCCATTATTTATCCAACCAACCACATCCTGACATGACTTTGCTTTTCATTGTAGTAAGTCTTCCCAGTCTCCCAATTTAGTAAATAGTTCTGCACAAATGCTGTTGTATCCAGTGCTCTGTATCACCGGAGTGCAGTTCATGTACAGTGTGTGCTCTGTGTGTGGGCCTATGTACCTAACAAGTATATAAAAGGGATGTGTAGGCACACTAAGAATTTCAAGAATGAATGTAGCAAGTTGCTGTGAATGAGTTGTAAGTGTTCAAAGGTCACAAATATTCCATATATACAACTCTCTGATCTAATGAGTTGTGCAGCAATCCCTGCATACAGCAGATACTGAATATTCATGTGAAGTAACTTAATCATAATAAGGGTCTGGTCACATACTGGTACCATTGAATGCCACTGATTTTGATTTAAGTGAAGTGTCTAAACAGTGGCTAACCTAAATATATTGATGGATTTGGGATTAGAAATTGAATTACCAGATTCATGAATATGTTTCAAAAATATATCAACATGAATTAGGTCTAAACATACATAAGCTATTTTCTTCCTGATACTTTTTTTGTACCTTCAATTAAGAATTTTATATTGAAATGTAAATAATTATATGCGTTAGTAGCTGGCTGCAAAATGTGGTGAAATAAAAATCCAGGTCATCTTGAATTTAAGTGTTACAACCCTTAACTTTTTGACATTGGTTGTACAAGCCCACAATCCAGAACCCAGATTTAGGGCACAGACATATAAGCCAGTTTCTGCATGAACTTAAATCTTGGTGAAAGAGATAATGCAGAATAAGGTTAGATACATCTGATGAGCATTTTAAGGTAGCAGAAGCACTGTCCAGTATATGAGCACCTGCTTTGAATAAGCTGAGAGGGAGAGCAGGAATGAAAGTGAACTCATTGCCATGGAATCAGAGCTGCAGGAGCTTGGATCTGTGCATTTGGAGTGCATCTTTCTGTGCCATCTGCTGAGGCTGGGTACCTGTGGTCTGTGTTTTAAAAAAGGGCACTCTTCTTCCTAAATTGACTAAAAGTGAAGGTAGTGGAATCATCTTTGATGTACCAGCTTGGTTTGAGCTTTAGTTAGTAAGTGAAATAGCAGCAGGTTCATCTGGAGATAATTCATGCCTTGTTCCCCCACCTGCTGCAGGAGTGTGTGCAGCGAGGCATGAAAGGGGCTGGGGAAGGCACTTCTGTTCCAGCCATTGATGCTGTGTCCTTCTGACAAGGCAAATTCAAAAGACCACAAGTGGAAAAATATATCCTGTCATGTTTTGCTGAAGGCATCCCTTGGGACTGAGCAAGGGCTGTGCCTCAGTAGTTTCCAGATGCCTGTTTGTTTGCATCCCGGGAAATGGCTGTGGGACTGATGCTGTCCCTAAAAGAGGAAAATGAAATGCTGGAGATGTTGGGGGACTACAAGTTTAGATGCCTGGAGAATTTGAAATTGAAACTAGGAGTTGAGTGCTGGAGGCCATTCCTTTCAGGATTATGAAGAAGCCAATGTGTTTTTACTGGGACCTTCACTTACTCACCTAAGTCACACAGCTTTGTTCTTCATGATGCTTTGGAAAGCTTTAAAAGCTGATGCTGGTCTTTGAAGTTGAGCCTAAAAATCTCAAAGTCCTGATAAGCCTTTAGAATGAAATGTGAAAGCCTCCAAGTTCAAGAGTTTATAATAAACATTCTGTGTTGACACTTACCTAAAGTAAAATTAAAAATTATTTCTCCTCGTGACTTTTCTTTATAGCAGAGCTCAACCTCAAAAGAGTAAAAGTGGATTTCATTTCTGGTAGCTTCTTCAGAATTTCTAGCAATAAGAGGCAATATGGTCAGTACTTAGTTTTCAAATTAGAATCTCTTTTAAGTTATTCATTGATATGTTTTCTAATTAATCACTCCATGATTTGTTTTTTTCAGACAGGCAATCTTGTAAATGAGGTTTATCAGGAGATTACATTTACCAAACCACAGGAGCATTGCAGATTGTTGTGGTATTTAAAACTAAGTTCTATTTCCTATTTTCTTTTAACTGATTTTGTCACTTCTCTGGTTCCAGGTAGAAAAATTGACAATGTGAAACCTTATACTGGGGATTGAATTAATTGGAACTTTTCATTCTCAATACTTTTAATTCTAGTAACATAGAAAATCTTCCAAATTCAGAGTCTTAGATCTTCTTATCAGAAAGTATATACTTCTCAGTAATAGGTTGTCAGAAATGGATGTCTTTTGTGTGGTGAGGGAATATGCCCTGAAAATAATCAAATAAACTGGTTTGGGCCTTGTGAAGCCAGACTGTCTCTGAAATGCATCTCAAAATATGTCGGGATGTTTCACCAATGTGGCAGACAACATTGTTGGTACTGATATGTTCTGCAATCTCTTTGCTGAGTACTAGCACATATATCCAGGTCTCATGCTCTGGAATAAGAATACCAATCATTTGTGTTCAAAGGAGGAAAGGTGAGGGAAGAATTGAAAGTCAGGGTTAAATCCCAGTTTGGCCTAATCAGGGAGCTCAGCTGTGTAATACTGTAATAATGTATGATATATGTCCTGTAATAAGATGTAAAAATGTAAAATGTTCCCTTCTCCATTCTCTCACACATCACTTCTTTCTCTATACTGAAGTGTCATGTCACATCTTTCCTAGGTTTACTGAAGCCTCTTTTCCCCAGTTATTTGTTATTGAAGCTAATCTAACTTTAAAGGAAAGAACTATTCAGAGGCAAAAGGTTCTCATTTTGACATGTTTTCTCTTAGCCTCAAAATCTCCATTTCCTGTTGTTCTGGAAATAAAAATCCCCTGTCATCTGCTGAAAGCAACCACTCAGTAGTGCTCTGTGGTGGGGATGATCTACTCTGCTGCCTTGGGCAGAACACTCTGGTGCCAGCAGGTCATAGTATGACAGGTTTGGTAGTGGTGTTGAGGTGGAGGTCAAGAGCCATCTGGTCCTGTGGTTATGACTGTGTGAAGGGGTTGGTAGATGCAAGGATGTCCTCTGGTCTGAATAAAATGCATTAAAAGATACTTGTAGTGTAGGGAGAGCCCTTGATAAAGCCAGACTCAAGTTTTTGAGAGAAAGTGTTTGTGTGATGTGCATTATTTACGTTTCAGGGTGTAATAAGGTCTCCTGATCACAGAGACAGGTGGGATGAGAGAGCAACCCCCATGGAGAGGTGAGGCATAAGGCAGTACTTTGTTTATGGGACAATAGATGGACAGATATTTCCCTAAAAAAACACCCAAACAAAATAAACAAACAAACAAAAAGCTTCTGCACATGTTAACAAAGATTTCTGGATTACCCATGTCAGAGGAGGAGGAACTGCTTAAAGGTGGTGGGGAAAGGAAATTGCCTCCCAAAATTCACTGCAGGTGGTGTGGGTATCTGCTCCTCCTAACACCGCTGCTGCCAGGGCCTTGCCAGGCAGCAATGCCCTCTGCTTAGGAGCCCCAGCAGGTCAGTGGGAGCAGCTGCCCAGGGTGAACTCCAGCTCCAAGGCAAGCCAGAACTGAATGCACTCAGTGCCATGAAACATGCTGGCATGATTGATAATTTTGGTGCATCACTTTGTCGTTATTGATTTGCTTTCATTGGATGGATGCAGCCAGATTAAAAGTGAGAATGAACAAGGAGAGCTACAAGTAACAACCTGCAGAATCTTCCAGCAGTTGAACTTGCTCTACAAGTGCCAGATTTTGACCAAAGCATGTCTTTGTATGATTGAAGAGGAAGGAAGTTTTTTAAGATGACTTGAACAGAAGGTCTCATCATTTTGGCTTGTATGTAAATGGATTATTTTCTTTAAGAAGGACAGACTATTATGTTTGTGCTTTTCTCTATCTGTGTGCTGGAAGACAGAATATTACATAAATATTGGTCAAAGCAAGCCATTTTTGATCTCTGTACTCCCTTCAAATTCTGGGTGTTTGTCATGAAAACAAAACCAGCAGTAAATGTGTTACATTTATTGCTTTGCGTTGTTGTGAAGATGACCTCTCCTGAAAACCCCTCCTTGATAAGTAATTAAAAATTGACTCACTCTCTCATCCTTTTTGAAAACATCTTTGTAGCTCATTTCCAAATTTAATGAGCCTGACTTCAAACTAATTCAAGATTTAACAGCTACTTTTACTGCTGAGAATTGTCAACAGCAGCCCTGTATAGACTGTTGGCTCATTCAGCAGGCAGGATAAACCCTTTCAGTCTGTGCAGAACTGTTCTCTCCACAGCCATGGCAACGCAGGATGAGAGTTTGCAGGTGGACTGTACTTCTGGCTGTCGTTGCTGACCAGTTGTGTTTAGAACCTGCTGATTTACACTGATTTTTGAGGTTGCAGCCTTTAGCCTGCTAGTGTATATCCATGGCCATGCCTGTAATTGCTGGAGAGCTTTCCAGGGGATTGTGTACCAGAGGAAAAAAAAATAAAAAAAAATATTAAAAAATGAACCACTCTGCTTAAGCTCACCTTGATAATGTGCAGCTTTTAGTCCTTAACAGATAGATGAGTAAGATGCATACATACACTTGGCTAATGTTCACTCTTCCTCTCAGATTCCCTTAGATGAAGTGATGTGATGTGATGTATAAACTTGGTTGGCAGTGTCTTAAAGGAAAAACAAACCAAAGAGAATTAGGCAAATGGAAAAGGTAGGATTTTTTCCTGGTTTAGCAAAACTGATGTTGGGGGGATTTCAGCTTTGCTGGGATATAATTGGGCCCTGTTAATGTACTAAACTTTACATGGATCAACCCTAAAACTGCTATAAGCCTAACCAGATGTACTGATCAGCTCGTTATTTGAAGTGTCTTTGCACCTTCAGCTAAAACACAGCCTGCAAGTAGGTACTGACCCACATCCAATAATTAGGTTCTCTTTTAACAACACACAGTTTGCATCTCTTTGGGTTCCTGCTCTGAGCGTGTGTATGGGAAGTTAGATGTGTGAAATGCAAAGCCCATTGAGTGTTACAGCCTGCAGATAATATGCTGCAGCCTCTTAAACCCCAAGATGTCACTTGTCAGTGTATAGAAAGCCCAGTTATGTCATTATTATTTTCCTCATTACATAGGCAAGGCTGGCAGGGGAAGCTGGAGAAAATAGCACAGCTTTCCCATTCCTGGTTACCCACTGCTGGAGGCAGAAGACAGGAGTGGATGGGTTTAGGATCTAATAGAGTATAGTTATTCTAATGTGCTTGTGCTCAGATGATTGCAAATGTGACAGTAAACTGTAATCCCTTTTTCCTCTTTGCTTCTGTGTAATACATCATGGTTACTAATTTTCCCTTGTAGCTCTACACTAAAATCGATGTAAAAGATGAAGTATCTAAATCAGCATATATAGAGAGGAAGGTTCTTAATATTTACTCTATTTGTCCCATCTTATTAGTAAGATTGTCATATTTTAAAATATGAAGAGAGTTTGAGTTGGTTCTTTTTAGGTTGCTGGGTTGGGGTTTTTTTGTATTGTTTTGCTTATTTTCTGCTTAATTTTATCTGTGGGGCTCAAATGGTCTAAATAGAATAAATTTAGTTGATAAAAAACCAGATGTGCAAAGTTTTGAGTCTGTGCATACACAGTGCCCTGACTATTTTGTGGTTTTTCTGCTGAAGGTTTGGAAGCAAACTCACCAAGACCTTCTTAGTCTGCTTTGTTCCCCTCTGCTGTGTGCTGTGGTCTGAGGGCCTTTCCCTTACATCAGACTGGCAAAACCAGAATCTTTAGAGAGTTTATGGAGCCTTTTGTTCTCCTCCTTGTTCAAAGTAAACTCTGCTTGGGATTGGATTTTAATTTTATTTGCTTTAGGGACTAAAATGATTTTGGCTCTTTCCTTAATAAAAGAGGATGCAAGTGTTACAGTGGTGAATGTAAAAGCATTATAACAGCTAAACCCAGATACTGTGACTCCATAATTTAAATAGTGGTAAAATAAGAGTCCCTTCTGTAAATGCATGTTTGTGTTCCTTGGTACCAGCAGAACAGCCTCCCCTTGTACAGACTTAAGCAGTTCCACAGTTGCCTTTGTCAAAAAATTACTATGTTGTTACTGACTGGAAATAAATGTTTGTCTTAAGTAAAGTGGGTAGCTGCAGGATTTCTTCCAGGCAATTTGCTTCCATTATATATAGAAGAATCACATGCTAATTTGTATTTTTTATATAAACATGTAAAGTAGACTTGCTGCAGTCAGACTGTTTGTTCGCAATATGATTCCCACTTGCATTAAGACTCCTGCTGCTAAAGAACCAGCTGAAGGGAAAAGCTTAGGCAGTGCATGAGGACAGGAGGCTTCAGCCAGCAGAATCAACCTCTCTTTATTTTTCAAAAAATGCTGTTTGAAGAAAGAAGGATTTATTGTCTTTCCTGGCAGAAATGTCAGCCCCACAAAATGCAGCTTGCACAGAGCACACAAGCAACGGAGTAGGGATGAGTTCACCCCAGAGAGGAGGTTGTATGATTTAAAGTTAAAGGTGAACTCACTCCATGGCTGCAAACACTCTTTTAGCTGAAGATGCTGCCTTTGGGAGCTAAAATGGGCTCTGCTTGGCCCAGGCTTTGCTGGCAGCTGCCCCTGCCCCGGTGCCTTTGCTGCATCCTTCAGTCCCTGCAGAGTCTGTGTGTGCTGGATGCTGTGCTGATGAACTTCTTGAGAATGCTTTGGTTCCAGGAGCTGTTTGGCAGTCTGTAATCAGGGCAATTTAAAGATTTAAATCTTTAATCAGAACGAAAGAACCCTTCAGAAGAGGCATCTTAAGTGAAAAAGAACTTCTGGGTCACAACTTATTATCTACTTTGTGCCAAGATAATCTGACAAATTAGAACTGAAAGTGTTGGGGATTACTTCAGTTTTTAGATTTTGTTTTTTTCCTTTCAGAAGCAAAATGCACTATCTGTTCTGTGCTTAAAAATGCACATATACAGGATGCTTTGGGTGGTAACAAAAAGGCTGCAAATGATATTTTACCAGATGCTCTGTCTCTTTGGGGGCTTTTCCTCCAGTCCAGACCCTCATGGTTGCATTAAAAGGAAATTTCATTGTATGAACGTAACAGAATTTCCTGAGTCCAGTAGATATGCTGTTTATACAAAATATTCTTCACAAAATTACATGAATTCCAGCAAGACAATTAAGTATTTATTGTGTCTCTACTCTTGAAATCAAGTGGGCTGTTTTTAATCAAGTTTCATGTTGAATCTATTAATTTTATAATTATCTCATCAACAAAATCTCCAGTAGGCTCTGATAGAAAGACTGACAATCTACACAGATCAAAGGAAATTATGAGCTGGAAAGACAATAAGATCTGCATCACTGGCAGAGCTGGTCTCCAAGCATTACAAAATTTGCCTCATTTTGTGTGAGTAATATATTTTGATGGGGTTTTGTTTTTTAAATAAATGACTAGAATATTGCCTGGTTTTCCTTATCATCAAGGAGATTTTAATTACGCTTTGTTTCATGTATTGTGATCCATCACCTCTACAAATAATGTAACAAAAGAATTTCTTTTGCATTTGGAGCTCTCTTTCCAAGAGTTCTCTTATACTTGGGTGTCCTATGTAAGTCCTCCCAAACTCCAAATGGAGTTTGGATATCTGAGCTATCCCAAAATGGTGACCTGCTCAAGGTCCAAAAAGCAGGAAATGTATGTTCTAACCATTATCCTCTCTTTTTCCTGGACAGAGTATGGAAAAACTCTCCCTTCTTGAACAGAAGGCAGAATCACAAATCATCTGTTCTTCCTCAATTTTTTCCTTACAGGTCTTTGCAGAATTTGAAGAAAACTTATTTCTGAACTAAAAGCAAATTGACTGACCTAAAATGTCAATGCACCTTCTATCAATGGATTTAAGCAGTGGAATTATGCAGAGATTTCTCAGTATTTATGCACCCAAATTAGCAAATGCTACAAAGGCCAGCAATAAAGCCCTTTTTGCTCCTATTTACTTTCTACATTTGAAATCCTGTATAACCTTTGCTGAAACCTTTCAGAGAATGGAAGTAATCTGAGTTTAGCTTCCTTTTTCTCACTGCTCGCTCAGCATACATTTCCCTCTGCTCTTCCAGTCTGCAGAAACCCATTCATTGAGCATTTGACAAGTCTGGAGGTAGGATCCAAACCCTTTTTGTTCATGCAGAAGTTTAATTTCTGCTTAGCTATTCCATTTATGCTGTATTTATTCATAAAGAGAAGTAACAACCCCAAACAGATGGCTGCTACTTTACAGTGTGTTGTTATTTTACCAGAGGGACTCTGTTTCTTCCCTTTCCCCAGCAGACATGGGCTGAATTAAGAGTCAAGAATCCAGGAGTCCCACTCTTTGGTCTTGAAGTGTTTTTCCTTGAAATTTGACATTTGTAAACTGGATGTGTATTTCCCTACTACATAAGAAAAGAAGAAGAATCTGGAGGTCTTAAAGGATCATAAATGTATTTACTTTTTATATTAGTTTTCTTCAAATCTTAGCTAGATTAAGGTTGTAATTTTTATAAAAATATAGATAATTTAAAATATAATCGTTTTTGTCATTGGTTATATGATCTGATGTCTCATAAGTGATACAATATTTCAGATTTTCATAGGAAAAATTTATGTTTTGTTTGGGGTTTTTTGTTTGGTTTTGTTTTTGTTACTAGGCTGTGTCCTCAGTTGCCTGCATATGGTAGTGGAATTCCACAGTGAATTTAAATAATGATCTGCTGCTAGAAAAATGAATTATTGTGTCCAGCAGACAACTGCTGAGAGTCCCTATAACATTTTAAAGCTTCTGTGGTGGCAAGGAGAGAACCATGGAACAATACCCACCATGACAAGCTCTTTTTTTATCTCTCAGACTTTCACATCCAGCTGTTGTTTTTTATTCCTTCTCTGTTAAGGTATTTCTGAAATCCTTTGTATATATGAGAAAAACAGCTGTTGGTTTCAAATTTCTTTTATTTTAACCTTATTGTGTTGTCTTACTGTTCTGTAAGGGGTAATGTCAAAAACCCCACTGTGCCTGGCAGGTAAACTGGAATTTAAAAGTGTGTTTCCTGTTCCTTCATTGCATCTGTAGAGAAGAAAACTGTGGAATCTCTGAACTGAGTGTATTTCTGTTGCAGCTGCAGTGTAAGGATCTGGGAGTGGGGAAAACTGTAGGAATTGGGTTAGTTTTATGGCTGGACTTAATGATCTTGAAGGCCTTTTCCAACCTACATGATATTAATGATACATAATTTATTTTATTATACCATCTGGCAGAGCTGGAAGATACACTGAAGCTTTGAGGCTTCCTAACTTTGTGTCGCATCTCAGAAAGAAAGAAGAGTCTCCAAAACGAATAGGCTACAACCTAGAAAGTTGAAAAAGAGAAAAAGGGAAAGGAGACTTGCACAGAAGGAGGAGGAGACGTCTTAGATATTGCAGTCACACACATTTGGACTGTTGCACTGCAATCTTCATGTGTGTGTGTGCACACTTATATGTAAGCAAAAAAATGCTCTTGGGATAGGAGAATTGTTCTCTGAGACTCTACAGCAGGGAAAAAAGTCCCTCCTGTACCTCTGAATATGGATTCTGTTGAAGAGAGAGAGAGAGAGACTGGTCTTTAAATGAAGCACATTTGCTTTTTGGAAACCGTGATAATTAAGCAGATATGTGTCCTCTGTGGGTTTTTATTCTTTTAAGGCAGCAAGTGACGGGCACTGCTAGTTTGATGTGGAAGCTATAATTTTAAAAAGGATAAGACATTGAAAGCAAAAAGATACAGTTCATATTTCATCAAATTTTCCAGCTTTATTTCTCCTCTGTCCTTTTTATAGCATAGTTTTAACAGTAGTAATAAAAAGTGAAGGCAGGCACATATGATACAGATATAGACAAAGAAATTACTACCAAAATGTAGTCCATAAACTGACTTTATAACTGAAATTTGAGGAAAATATAAACACTACAATTCTGTTTCTTCCACTTTAGGGCTGTTTTATTGTCACTCTCCACAACTGAGAGTAATTTGTTTCATTATAATCATCTGATTATTAATGACATTGCCACTGAGCAATTGAATTGCCAGATTAATAACTCCCACTATTTAAAATTGCCATGGTGAATGCTTGTCTTGTTTTACATTCCCTGCAAGCTTGCCTTGATTTTCTATCCTTTTTTTATTATTATTTTTTAGTTATGATTGCAATGTTATTGAAATATAAAATGTTTGTTTGGAGAAAAATAATGAGGTTAATATAATATCATCACCAGGACTAGTCATAGGCTAGGACTAGGAGGCAGATCTGAGGTGAAATTATGTTTTGATTTAAAAAAGCCTAATGGATGTCTGTGTGCAACTTGAATGGTGAGCCTGATCTCAGTCTCACTGGAATTGATACCAATGTTTAAGTATTTTTCAGAATGATTGCTAGAAAATGTTTAAAATTTGGATAAGTCTGTTTGGCTTTAAAGTATCACAAGTAGTTCTGTAGATACTTTGTGACCTTGATGTAAGTCATGAAAAATTTTAGGTCAGTGCATTCATTCAGGTTCAACTATTTCTTTAATGAAGAGTCACTCTATTTTTTTAATGTTACTTAAAGCTACAGAAAGATAAATACATGTTTTCTGTAACAAAAGTCCGTGTAAAGCTATTAACACACTTCAGATTCGTACATTTGTGTGAGTGTGTTATGTTGTGCCACTCTTCCCTCCAATTCTTCTCCAAGTTTGTTGTTCTAGATTTTGTGCCTCCTGAAGGAGTTTAATTTCCTCCCAGCTTTGTGTTTGTGCAGTGCCCCCATTAAAAAACCTGTTCTAGCTTGGAGATAATATTTTATGCAGTAAAAATGAGCTATATATAAACAGGAGAGAAGGAATAACTTGGTGCTAAGCCCACAGGATTGTGTGTGACCTGGGGAAGATGTTCAAGGGATGATTCTCACAGGCTGAGCAGATCTTGCTCTGCTTAGTAAAATGCTGCTGTGTTCATTCCTACATTTTAAGAAGGCTGATTTACAACTTGATGCTCTCTGAAATCAGCTCCTTGTTAACACTGCACATAGATGGAGCTGCTGTTATTTACCCAATACATTGTCTTATAAATAATAATAACACAATTATATAGAGCTTTTGTAGAGATTAGATGTGTTTCCCCACAGCAATATGAATATTGACTCTGCAAAGCTCTTTCTGCCAGACCAGCAACATGCAATTTTGTTGCAGCCTCGGAGGTAAATACTGGTATTTGAACAGTGCTCAGAAGGCATAATGAAGTGTTTCAGTGGTTTGGTGCTTCCTTTCTGTAGGTTCAACAATTGCTCTCGAGTTCTGATCATGAAGAAAAAAACTTTTTCCCCTTCAGAAAATATTCAGTCTTTAAAACATGGGAATCCTACTGCACTGAAGACTTATGTGATAGGTTTCCATTTATATGGGATTCTATCACATTAAAAAGTTTGAATTATTGTTAAGTTTGACTGATTGAAATTCTGCTATCTTAAATATCTGTCAAAAAATGGCAGGTAATGTTATGCAAGTGGAATATGTATTTCTTTAGGAAAAAAAAAATCCTCAAAAAATTTCCTTCCTCAACCTGGAGGGAACACGGAGTGGGAAGTAAAGCAGAAAGGATAAGTGAGTGGAAGGGACATTAATAAAGGGAACAGGAGTTTCGTTACTGTATTACATGGAACATATGTAACAGTATTTTATACATAACTAAATCTGACACAGGAAAATACACCAGTCAGCTTAGAGGACAGAAGAACAGGTTGTCCTGATTTACTGCATAAATCCTGATGTTTTTGGGGTGCTGTTATCCTTCAGCTGAATCCCATTAGATACAGAAACCACTGGGAATGGGAAAGGGTGGCTCACAGAGTAAAGCAAGAAACGGTCAAAGGCAAGAACAGGTTAAATGTGAGGAGAGCAGAAGAGAAGGCTCAGTGAGAAGCTGGGCAGAGGGATGCAAGCAGAGAGGCTCTGCAAAAGGGCATCTCCGGTGGTTCTGTGACCTTTGGCAGATCATTTCTCACTCCCAGGCAGCTTCAGCCACAGCTGGGGATTTCAGAATGTGAATTAACTGGTGTGGTGACTCTGTTCCTCTCTTGTTCCTGCCAGACTGAGGCCTGGATTTATCACAGCTGGCTTTGCATAGTCCATTGAGAACAGCTAACTGAGAGCCTTCTGCAGAGCCCTGTGAAATGAGCAGGAGGAGCTGCATCATGCTGGATGGTCCTGGGTTTCCTGGCTGACTGTTCAGACAGCCTTTGGGGCTTCTAAGGTAAGTAACTTGTGGTGCCTGAGCTTGGATGAATGTGGGTCTGAAAGCTTTGTACTTTCAGCAACAAGAGAGGAAATCCTGGTGAGTGGAAGAGCTTTGTGCAGCCCTTATTCCCTAGTGTAGGACCAGGAACATGGACTCTGGGTTTGAGATGCCATGTGTATTGGGGGTTCATCCGTGTGCCAAAGGTGTGTGTTTACAGTGTCACACCTCAGGTACAGGTTTGCTTCACAGGATATGGGGTCTGAGGGCAAGAGGGGACCTGTTCAGTGTTTGTCAGGGTATCAGCAGTTGAAGAACATCTAAAAAACAGAAATTCTTTTATTTTTCTGATTGAAGGGCATGGATAAGAAAGAATTTGTACAACTACTGAATTAGCCTCTCTGATATTCTCAAACAACATCTCTGTTCTACACAGAGTAATAATATACCCATACTGATATCAGAATTTGATTCTCAATCTCATTATGCAAGATGATGTGTGCAAGGAAAGAGAGAGTAGTCCCAGACAGATAACAAGTACAGAAGAATTTCATCAAATAATGTTTCAGAAGTGTTTCAGATATAAAATGATATCATCATGTATTGCACATGTTGCATAAAACTAAAACCTTTGATTCCATCAGTTGTAGTGAGAATGTCTTTTGGCTGGAGCTCTCTGGATGTCATGGTGCCACAGTTACTGCTGACTCCCAGCCAGCATCTTAAAAATCAGGCCAGGAGCCATGGTGAACAGTATTTCTTGAGAGTAGTTTTTTCTCTCCAGATCAAGGATTTCAAAAAAGGAAGTGTGTGCACAAATGCATAGCACCTCTCTTACTGTTCTCGTTTCCTTGAACTCAGTTATTACAGATGTTTTTTAGTCAGTGTGTCTTCAGCTTAGTAGGTTTTCTAAAGATTTCCTTATCCTGTTGTTTCAGGAATAAAACCCCACCAACACACCTACTTTTCTGTCAGCTGTACTCAGCTACTGAGAAACATAGAGGAGCTTCCATTGCTAATCTGTGTTCAGCATTAGTTATTTGTAGCCCCTTCAAAAGCTTCCCAGGGTCATTAATGCTCAGTTGTGTAGCCACATTGTATGGCAAATCCATGAGCTTTTTTGTCTATGTGTGGATGGAAAAGGGTTGCTTTAGTCAGTGTGCTGCTGAAGATGTGGCTGCTCTCCTTGAAGCCAGACTGACTGACACAGAAGTTGGTTAAATCCTGCTGCTAAGGGCACTCTTAGAATAAACTACAGTTTGTTTGGAGTATGATATTTACATTCTTTATAAAACTTTACTTGGCTGAAACTTTGTTTCCTAGATCCGACAAAGTGTTGTGCATCCTCACAAGGCTGCAATAGCTGATGTGAATACCATTACTTTCTTTAAATATTTGGTATGAAAACATTTGTGAAGGCATTGTGGAAACTTTCTGTGTACATCAAACTGGCAGCAGAAACAAAATCATGCATTCATGCATTTGATTTACAGAAAAAAAAAAGAAAAAAAACAACCCCCGAAACATGGCCTGAGGCAATGTTATGAGAATATTTCTACGGCCCTAGACCCTGCAGAGGATTATAACTAGGGAGCAGAGTCCTTTCTGTTCCAGGCTCTGATCAGTAGCTGCTCTGCTGCTCAGGTTCCCCTGTCAGGCAGCCTCCTCTGTGGGCAGCTGGAGATGCTCTGCAGTCCCACTCTGCCTCCCAAAGCTGGGCCTGCAAAGCACCCTGCGAATAAGCTGGGTAAAAGGGCTGGGTGAGTGATGGTGTGTTAGAAGGGGAGTGTGAACTGTCTGTTTTGATTCTAAAAATACCTCTGTCATATGCAGCCTTGCCTGTGGGACTCACAAGGCCAATGTGTATGTGTGCTGAAGCCATTTTATGCAAAACAGACGGTTGGATTTCCAGCAAATGTTTTTTCCAGAACACATTGTTTCCTACTCGTTTAGAAGCTGAAGGATGCAATATCTACACAGTCAGGTAAACTTTTATTTCTCACGAATGCACAGCATACCATGATTTTTGGAGATAGAGCTATTTGTGCCTCCTATGTTTTCTGCAGGAGGCATAATATTTAACAGTCTGTCTTCAAACCCATCAGCTAGTATCTCCTGAACCTTACACAACACTACAGCAGTTGAGTTTTTTTAAGCAACTCAACCTCTGAAAATGTAGGTAATGCCAGAATTATGGATGTTCATACCATAGCAGAGAGATTTCCACCTCCACTTTCTCAGTTTGGCAGGAGAAGTATTCCCTAATTTGCCTAGTGTGATGAAAGCTGCCTCATCTGTTCTTCAGTCTTCTGAAACCAGTGCCTGTTAAAGAGCAAAGCATGTTATGGGGCTTAAGATTTGGTGGTGACATGAGCCTGTTGTTTTGAAATAGTTTTTCTTTTATGCAGCTGTAATTATTGTTGGTCCATATTCGTCTGGTACCAGAATTTCCCAAATGTGACAAATGGCAGTGGTGAGAGAACACCATTTTGCTCTTCACTCATGAGCAACTAGTCACATCCTGGGAGGTCTTGTAACTTATAGATCTTCTGATTGATGTTAGACTGAATAAATAGGGATTTGCTGCATCCCAATGGTGATAAGGGCAGCTCAAATCCCTGGCTGTTTTAAATTGCACCTCATTTCTACTGGAAATGGAGAATTTAATGAAATTGTTTAGCAGATGAAGCATTATAGAGATCCCTTTAGATAAAATGAATGGCTTTAGCTAATACTGTTCTTCCGAGATGGAAGGGAGCAAGTATATCACAAAGCATCATGTTTAATCTCATCATTTTCCTGTACTAAAGGCTTTCATGAGTTATTAGGTGAAGCTATTTGAGTGGAAAACATGTACATAACAGATGAGTATTTCACTCAAGAATGATATTTAGTGTTTGAGAGGCACTGTTACTTATGATCCTGACCAAAATGATGGATGCACTCAAATGAGTTAAGCTGAAGCCACTGTCATATATATGAGTCACCCACAAAAATCCAATCATGTTGGAAATGGGGGAAATGTGTAGAATGTGAGAATTACTGTATGCTTGAAAATGTGAAAATAATCTTATGAGCATGATTTTTCTGTAGCACTGCAGGAGCCTTTTCAGTGTCAGAGAGAAAATACAACTTCTTTGGAACAGCTGGGAAAGCATGACAGAGTACTGGGGTATTTTTTGGAAAGCTGCAAAATCCACTTTTTGGATTTGGCCAATGTGAAATGTCCTTATTTTTGCACCAGGTCTGGCAGGTCAGTGCACCAGCCTGGCCTGGGCTGCCTCTGTGTGCCCCGTCGGGGATGAATGGGAGCTGGTGACTGGCGGCAGCAGAGGATAAATGGGAGCTGTGTGGGAGGGTGCTGGGAACATGCCCATAGCTGAGCTCAGCATATGGAGCTGTGGCAGTGTACACAAGCCTGTCTGCACGCTGAGGGATGCAGGTTATTAAGGCAAGCCATTAGTAGGAGCTGCCATGTTTGATTAATTTAATAACAGACTGAGCAAAACGTATGGGAGTGTACGTGAAGATACGTACTTTGACAGAGGCTGTATGTAGATACCAAGGCCTTGACAGTCTGAAATCTATTAATACTTTGATTAAAATGATCTGTGGAGCAGGTGAGGAATACATCAGTATCACTCTTATAGGAGAAATAACACCACAATGTATATTGAGCAGTTGTGATTCAGTTTCTGTTCTTTTCCAATTTTTTATATGCACTTATATTGATATGAAAATAAAATCTTTATAGGTTTGTAGATTTCCTCTTAACATGATACTTCCCTTCTCCTCCCCTGCCTTTGCAGCACCTGGTTTATTTGCAGTGAAAGACAATTTTGCTGTAAGTGGAAGAAAGCAAAGTAGGTGGGCCCACTGCTGCCTGACAATGCCAGGAGACAAATGTAGAGAATCATGTTTTATCTAGGATTTAAGATGTTAGAAGAGAATCTTACCTGCCACACCTGATCACGGCCTTTTTTTTTTTTTTTAAACTATGAGCTATTTCTGCAGTGCTTCCCCACAACTTTTTTCAGGATTATACTGTCTCCATGATGATACTGTTTTGTAAAAACCATTCTCCCTTCTCCCACCTCTTTTTCTAGTGCAGTATAAGTTTTGGCTCTTAAGGTTAAACCTGTGTTGCGTTTGAAGAGCACAAAATTATTCTCTCCTTGTTAAAGCCCTTCCCGTCTGATCACAACACTAAGTGGGGTAGAAGCTCTTGTCTGATATCAAAGCTAATTTTGTTTCATTGATGACAACAAGCACCATATTTACAGTGGTTTGATTATTGCATGACATCATTCTAGGGCAGCTTAAAAATATATCCCAGTGTAGCTGTAGGTTGATGTTAGACGTGGGAGGTCAGAGCCGAGGATTGGGTGGCATGCCTGAGATTTTTTGTTGATTCCATCATCTAAAAGCAGAACATCTCCAGCACCTCCTTCCAAAGATTCTTGCCTCTCTAGAGCTTCCTATGATGTGCAAGTTTCTTCTTTGTACTTCACGTTTTCTTTGGAATGACTGATTTTGTAGTATTTGACCATTAAATTATTTGTTTGCTCATGGTTTAATACAATTATAATATATACAGGGCAAAAATATAGACTAAACAGAGCTGACAAAAGACAGAAATGGATGTAGAGTTATCAGTTCTAAAATTCTTAGAAGAATCATAAAATGGCTTGAATTGGAAGGGACCTTAAAGTTCATCTGGTTCTAAACCCTCTGCCAATGGCAGGGGCACCTTCCACCAGACCAGGTTGCTTAAAGCAGCGCCAGCTGATGTGCAGCAGCAACCCTCTCCTGGTTTTATTCTGAGGGAAAAGCAGAATATTGTTGCAGAGGTTTCCTGCTTATTTTTAATGAAGAAGATCCAGGGTTTGTGCTTTGAGGCTCTGGGATGTGAGACAAGTATAAACAGTTTAACCAGAGAAGAACAAAAAAAGTACTTCTGTTGCCCTGGGAGGATCCAAATTAAAATAGGATTTTGGAAATCTCAGGCTAAAAAACAGCTGTACCTGATCCACCTGGGGATCATAGTCTGTATCAGGATTCATAGGGTTTAACAAACTTCCTCCTTTTATAATTTGGTTGCCTGGGGTTTTGTGGGAACAATAGTTCAGATTTACAACTCATAAAAAAGTTATGTGATATTTTGGTTTCTTTTTCTTTTAAGGTATGCTGTAGAACAGATTGATCTTTGCTGGTTTTCCACTGGAGTCAGTGGAGTTATACCAGGAGGACCAAGGTCAAAACTCTCTTTTAACTCATTGGGATGTGAAAGTTAAGGAGCCTTTAAGCTACCAAACAGAAAACAAAAACAAAAAACAAAACAGAGCAAATGTCTGATATTGATAAATGTCCTAAGGGCAGGAGTGGGGGGAAATATAAGAAAAGAGCAATAAGCTCTCCAGACCTGCCTTCCCTTTGGAAAAAATATTAAAGAAGTAACCTCTTTCGCCCCCAAAAAACCCAGTACCTACAAATTATATGTTATGAAAACTTTTCTTGCTACTAGCTGTTAACTGGATTAGAATCCAATATCCATTTAAAGATGTAATTGCAAACCTCATCAACTTTATTGCCAACACCTGGACCCAGGACCAGGTTTAATTTTGGAAGCCTCTTCTGTATCCAGGGTCAAACAGGTGGAAGGGGATGAAGAACAGGAGACTGGGATATTTGTCAATTCAGGAAATCAGGCAGTTGGAGTCAGCAAAAGTAGCTTCTACAGTGTTGGCTACAGAAGGATTCAGGTCTGCTCTTCATGGTCTGTGTGACTGTGACTTCTCAATGTGGCCTGCATGGGAGGAGAAGTTAAATGCTTGCAGAAGGCCTTGTTCTATCTTGTCTATCTGGACTTCAGCAAGGCCTTTGACACTGTCTCCCATAATATACTCCTGGAAAAGCTGGTAGCCCATGGCTTGGACAAGTGTACCCTCTCCTGGATTAGGAGCTGGCTGGAGGATCAGGCCCAGAGAGTGCTGGTGAATGGAGCCGCATCCAGCTGGCGGCCGGTCACTAGTGGTGTTCCCTGGGGATCTGTGTTGGGTCCAGTCCTGTTCAACATCTTTATTGATGATTTAGATGAGGGGATTGAGTCCATCATCAGCAAATTTGCTGATGACACCAAGTTGGGAGGGAGTGTCGACCTGCTGGAAGGCAGGAGGGCTCTGCAGAGGGATCTGGATAGACTTGAGAGATGGGCTGATTGCAATGGGATGAAGTTCAATAAGGCCAAGTGCCGGGTCCTGCACTTTGGCCACAACAACCCCATGCAGCGCTACAGGCTGGGCACAGAGTGGCTGGAGAGCAGCCAGGCAGAAAGGGACCTGGGGGTACTAATTGACAGGAAGCTCAACATGAGCCAACAGTGTGCCCAGGTGGCCAAGAAGGCCAGTGGGATCCTGGCCTGTATCAAGAATAGCGTGGCCAGCAGGACCAGGGAAGTGATCCTTCCCCTGTACTCTGCATTGGTGAGGCCACACCTTGAGTATTGTGTTCAGTTCTGGGCCCCTCAGTTCAGGAAAGATATTGAGGTGCTGGAGCGGGTCCAGAGAAGAGCAACAAGGCTGGTGAAGGGACTGGAGCACAAGTCCTATGGGGAGAGGCTGAAGGAGCTGGGGTTGTTTAGCCTGGAGAAGAGGAGGCTCAGAGGTGACCTCATCACTGTCTAGAACTACCTGAGGGGAAGTTCTAGCCAGGTGGGGGTTGGTCTCTTCTCCCAGGCACTCAGCAATAGGACAAGGGGGCATGGGCTCAAGCTCTGCCAGGGGAAATTGAAGTTGGAGATCAGAAAAAAATTCTTCACAGAGAGAGTAATCAGGTATTGGAATGGGCTGCCCAGAGAGGGGGTGGATTCACCATCCCTGGAGATTTTTAAACGCAGATTGGATGTGGCACTGAGTGCCATGATCTAGTTAATGGACTGGAGTTGGACCAAGGGTTGGACTTGATGATCTCGGAGGTCTTTTCCAACCCGATCAATTCTATGATTATATGATTCTATGATTCAGCACATCCCTGTAGGCAATTCTGAGGTGAAAAGCCATCCAGGCTTAGCATTTCAAGGTATTCCTCATTCCTGAGGGCACTGATCTTATAATGGTAAATCACTGTATGGAGAGAGCTGGATGTTTCAACATTAAAGGTGATGCTTATTGGTCTGAGGGGATTCCTGTGAACTTGCCTACTGTAGAAACAGAGAGATAATGGGAACTTTTTCAGCTGCTGCATTAAATGACAGGCCTAGGAAAGACAGGGGACATTAATAATATGTACAAAAATAATAATGACCCCCTCGTACAGAGGGAAGACGAGACTAATCCTTCTTGTATTTGCATGGAGTGTTAGTGGCATTCATACCCTCTGGCCACTCTGTTGATGGGGTTTGCAAAGGCAGTGTTTTGACAGTAGCTAAGGATCAGTGTTCAAGTGAAAACTTAAACGGTGCCTCATTTTTTTCCCCTTTTGCCTTTCTGTAGACAAACCAGTCACAGCATAAAAGCAGGTTGTGGGAAGGTTTGGCACTTTTGTTGTTCTGTTTCTGTGTAAAATAAAGGCATCGCTGTATGAAGTGTGTACACAACATAACAAAACAAAGGACCTCTAGAAAAACAAAATCAAGTGATTTGTGAGTAACAGCTCGGCTTTTAAAAACTTTTGAAAATATCTGAGTCATCCTTGATTTTGCCTGTCAAATCACTGGCACCAGGAAATATTAACGATTTATTTATTATGTGTTTGCTCTGTTTTCTCCAGGGATGTAATTTGTATTGTCACTTTGGCTTTTGTTACATTTTATCTCTTTCGTGTTTCTTTCCAACTTTGTGGCCAACTCAAACATGAGATTATTGCTGTGGGGATCTGGCACAGATGGTTCAAACCCTGAGCCGAGCACACGGCTGCAAGGCTTGTGGGGAGGGCTGAGACGAGCAAGTCTCGCTCTCGGGCGGCAGAGCATTTGCTAAGCCACTCCATGGAAGCTTCTCCCTCCCTCTGGCCATATGTATCCCAGCCCTTTTGCTCAGTCCCGGGGAGAGCAGGACGGGAAGCTGAGCCTCCTCTGTGTGCTTTGTCCTTGGATATCCTGCCTCGTGCTTATGCCAGTACAGTGTGCAGTTCTTTCCCACCCTCCTGAGTGGTTCCGATGAGAAACCACCCCTTAGTGCGAGGGCAAGGGATGGGCTCTGTATTTCTGCCTGTTTCACTATCAAATGCTTGGGAATACAGCTGGCAGGACTAACTCTCTTGGCAGAGGAAGGTACCACCTTTTCCAACACATACAAGGCACAGTCCATTCCAGGCTGCAACGGGGAAGTTTGCGTGGGGCACTTGTGTTTTCATAAAAAAAAAATTTATGTTTTATCATGTGTATTTTATATAATTGAAACAACCCCCCCACATAATTTAAAAATCACAATATTCATACAGCTTTCTGCACTGGGAAGGTTGTTTATTTTGTGAAGCAAGCTGCTGAAATAAAGTCCTGCTGAAGAGGGAAGGAGAAACATTTGCTTTTTTCGCTGCAACTTTGCCTGCTGTTCTCAGTTATTATCTGCAAAGTTGTGAAATTCAGTGATATCGTTTCAGTCATCTCTTGGCTGCGGGAAATGTGTAATTTGGAGATATAAAGAACTATGAATTTGTTGAAAAGTTAAGTATCAGCCATATGAATGTTATGTTTTTATACAATTTGTGCTGGCTTTATTGCAGCCAGGGATGTACTCAGTTTTATAGGGCTCCCAGAGAGATCGATTAACATTTCTTTAATTATTAAAACCAAAAACAATGTGGGAGGGTACTGAAGAGTTTCTAAAAGAGCAAAAAGGTCCAAGAAATGGTCTACATATTTATTTCCTCTTAGAGACACTGACATCTTGTTGAAGTCATTGGGCAGTTTGGCTTCCATAGACTGATGCAGGAAATGTGCTGAACTAGGTTATGAGCATTAACCCAAGTTTGACCTAAGAAAACATCAAAATTATGTTGAAAGCCACCCATTATTTTTCTTGGTAAGATTTTTGAGGAAATACTTTTCCAGTTCTGAACAGTCAAATTCTTTATTTTAGCAGGGTTTTTTGGAGGACAGGGTAGGTGTAGACTCTTCTGATCTCCGTTGCTGAGCTAGTTGTAAGATGCCAATACATGGCACAATCTTTTGCCAGTAAGCTCTTTGGAAAAAAACATCAGGAAATATTATTTGTCAGGAAAATAAAAAAAAGCAAATTGCAGCTGTGCATAACAGTATAATGCCTCAGAATTTAAATCTGAGATAAAACTTCTTCCTGTTCCTGTCTTTGCATTGTTCCCATGCTATTGCTAGTACAAATTCTGGAGTGGATGAAGCAAACATCTATGAGTGTCTAGTAATGTATATATATTTTTATATAAGGTGTATATATTATAGTTGGCATTTTGTAACTCTGCATGGTGGCTGCTCTTTGCTACATGTCATTGAAGCCACAGCAATGTGTCCTGAGACAATCTCAGTTTAAGGTTTTTTGTACCACCCCAGTTTGTTTCTGTTCCAGTGCAGGAGTGTGCAGCCCCTCAGTGTTTGCTTCTGTTTTAAGCTAGAGTGGTACCCTGAGCCCAGTTCAACCCACAGACAGCTGTACCAGCACTGCTGGTGGTGTGGACTGCTAGTTAGTCAAAGAAACCCACTTGTTTTAGGCCAATAAGCCTTTGTAGCTATCCAGCATTTCATGATAGGAAACAACAAGCTGAGGGAATTATCTCAATATTGCATTAATGATTAATATATTCAAAGCTGCATTTAATCCAAAATAAAGTCAGGGTCATGTATAAAGCCCATTCAAAGGGCAGACATGGGTGCTGAGCAGCCAAGAGCCCACTGCAGGCCTCCTGTGCCTCGAGGAACTGCAGCACTCAAAAGAGGTGGTTCACACAGGGCAGTAAATCAACAATGATTCAGCCAACAAGCTTTTGAGAAAATGTAACGGGGCAAAAATAGATGGTTTAGGTAAATACCACCACACAAATATCCACTATCCATACATTACACAGATTTACAGCAGGCACTTGGATGACTGCACCCTAATTTAATCTGACCTGTAGACAGTCGATTCTGCTCTTTTGGTGAAGTGGATAATAATCTAATGGCAAAAATGTCTTTTAATGGTAAGCATACATTCAGAGTTGTACCTGTAAAAAGTATTGTATGTATCTGGAAAACATTAAATTGGAAGCACTCTGAAAGTATATGATTGTCTGAAATGTGAACTTCCAGCAAGTTGTCCTTTAAATACTCAGAACATTTTTCCTCTTTTGTTCTTCTTTTGGTTTTGGTGATTTTTAGTGCTTCCATGAATTTCAGATGAAGTCTGCTTAAGTGGTGGACGGGTGTAACTTATCAGGTCTCAAATGGTGAAGAGCACAATCATTAATCACAAAGCAGAAGCCCTGGGCATGGAGTCAAAGTGCATTTTCTGCCAAGCAGTTTTCTACAGATTACTTGATAACAATATTAAGATTGATCACCCAGTACTGATCTTTTAGGTGATATGAGCTGACCTAATTTTAAAGGGGGTTAATTTGAAATTTCACTGTAGCAAACAGAGATGTTGGCTTGTGTAATGTAATTTACTAATAGGATTCAAAATAAGCGCAACCTTAACCCTATTTTGGGAAGAAGGTATGACCAATGCACTTTCAGTCCTCTTTTCTGCAGGGAAGAGTCATTTTTGCATGGATCAGGTTCTCAGATATTATTACACTGAAGTGTAATGCACAAGGAACAAGAAAGGTATAAAGATCTATTATATAACCAGCATACTATAGAACAATGCCTGATCCAACCCACTCCCCAATCTAAATAAGCAAAGAAGTGTGAAAAGAAATTGTCATCAATCCTTCTTTACAAAAGAATTCTCTCTGCCAAATCCAAAATCCCTGCTACAATGCATGGGGGGTTGTAAAAATTAACTGTGGGCAAAGAAATCCTTTTTGATGATCTTAAAGATCTTTTCCAGCCTAAACAATTCTGTGATTCTTTGTTCTCTTAAGCAAGTTCTTGAAATACCTGAACAATCTTACATATGTTTTAAATTGGGAACATGACAGCAAAATTTTAGATTAATACTCAAATTGTATTATATGATCTGATCAGAAGCTAGATTTTTCAGAGACAGTGTTAAGGAGAAGATGTTGAAGTTAATTTGTAGTAGTCATAGCAACCTAGTTCTTGCTTTTGTACCGTTCTGGTCTTACTGGATTTGAGGGGAGAGAAGAGGGAACAGGTTTTGTTGTATCGCAAGCAAAGTTTGCTCTGCTGAGACTGTGCTTTGTTCAGGCCTTGCTGTAGTTGTGTCACCTGGTTTCCAGTTGCTCGAACATAATCCCTTCATGCCAGCAGGAGTAGCTCAGGGAAGACAATAGACCCAAAAGAGCAGTTTGGAAACGGAGGGCTGAGCAATCAGTTCCCTGCTGTTATTTATAGGATCAATTCGGAGGAGCTTGGCTCATCCAAAACATTCAGCAAGAGATCTCAGCTGCCCCAATTGTTGCAGGGACGTCCTGTGGGTCACGTACCTAAAGCTTAAGCACGACAATACTGATGAGTTTAATAGAGTTCTTTTTTGGATCTACTCCAAAGTGACTTTGCTCCAGAGAACTGTCTTAATTAAAAGAGAAATCTCGCTCTCCGGAGATGGTAGTGCTTTGGAGTGTGTGAGGAGTCTGTTCCAAGTTGGAGCTGGGTTCGGTAGGTGCCTGAAGGGCTGACCTGACCGCCTCCAGCCCATCGGCTGTGACAGCGCCGCCTGCCCCGCTCGCTGTTGGGCCCTCGGGCGGGCTGGGTTTGTGCAGATGAGCCTGAGAGCATCAAAGTCAGAAGGGCTGTGCTGTTTTTTGGGGAGCTCTGCCTGCTCCTGCTGCTGCCCAGCTCCGTGCCTGAGCCTCTGGCTGCAGCCTGGGGGGCTTGGGAAGGGCGAAGCATCCCGCACTGGAAAGCTGCGCTCTTGCTGCCACCTGCAGGCGCTCAAAGGGCGCTCCAGCCCGGGCTGGGCACAGGGGAAGGGGTTGTTCTCTGCACTTCGCTTTCTCCTGGACATAACTTCAGGAATTTAATTGATAAACACCCAAGAAATTAATTGAAATATTCTTTCCTGGAATTAAAAAAAAAACACAAATAAACTCTGCCTTAGTTAAGGGTGTGTTCTGTGAGATCAGCTGTTTCCTTCTTCTGTAATTTTCCTTTGTAATTAAGAATGGAAAACAAACAAAAAAAAATCAGAAATAACTGAGTTTTTCCCAGTTAAAGAAACCAGTCTAATTTTGGTCATCACAGGAGTGCAAAACTCTAAAAATTCATTTGAGAGCAAATTGCTTCAGGAAGGCAAACTATTAATTGTAAATGTATTTAAAAATATAGAAGACCGACATCCCAAGCTTCAGGCACATTGGTTTGTTGTTTGTTTTTTTTTTGTTTGGTTGTTTGGTTGGGGTTTTTTTAATATTACTTTAGTTTAAATGCAGTACTTCAGGTTCTAGCAATACAAGAAGGGGTGAACCTATTCCCCATGTGTCCCATTAGCCCTATGGTCAGAAAAGACAGGATGGAAATACAGTTTTGTTCACAATTTACTGCTTCAACAACCCTTCCCTTCTTGAAATGTTGCAGGCAGGATGCTCAGAGAGCCAAATGCATACCAGAGATTTTTACCTACTTGTCCAAATATAAACTCAAACCCAGAAACCTTGGTGAGAAATGTAGTATTTAAAATCAATATTAAGTGGTTGGCAGTTACATTTTACATTTTAAACTCTAAAATTAGTAAATAAGTTTTTTTATGGTTCATAAAATAAAAATGTGTTAGCAATATTGATTATATGCTGTAATTGCCAGTGTAAAATTCATACCTTAATTAGTAGAAGTGCCTTTTATAAATTGGAATTAGTTTGGTAACTGTTACTTGGAATAATATGCATAACTGTTGCTCTTGTTGTTATATGAAATGTTGGGAGTTTCCTCCTAACTGGCAAAAATAGGAAAAGTATTTTTTATATTAATTTCATATTTAACCTTTTTTGACAAAGAACTTTAGATGTTCTGCTTTGTGAGGTGACTCATGCTGAAACATTTTCCAAATTACATCAAAACAGACAAGGCCACTGTCTTCTCGACTTTTAAGACAGTTCTAATTTAAGAATGTACTTTAATGTGAATAAGGAGAAAAAGCTATTTTAAAATAGCTCACTTGAAATAGAAAAATACATTTAAATTTTTTAATTTCAACTGCTGTGAAAATGTTTCTAAGTTGATACTCACATATGAAGTTTTTTAACCTTTGTTTAACCCCCAAGAGATTATTTTTCAGGTTTATTGCCCCTTTTCTGATTCAGAGGTGAAAGCTTTCTGCATTATATCCAACTGGTGGCATGAGCAAATGTTTTCATTTGTCTTCCTAACAAAGACATAAAGCATTTTGGACCTGGGCCTCCTTTTTGACAAAACTTGAAAGAGTACTTTGCCATTTGCTAATGATCATTGCACAGGACACAGTAATCCTTCTTGGATGGCTTTCCACAAAGAAAATGCTTTCTACAGGCTTTTTTAGAAGAAGAAGAAAAAAAGGCCTGCTGTAAGCTACTCTTATCTGAGCACAGAAGGGATTCTGGGTGGTGGAGCTGCCCATTGTGCTCTACAAACAGGAGGAGGCTGGGGCTACACCTCACTGCACAGGCTGTAGTAAGTCCTTCAGATTTCTTAGTGATTCTAAACCATTTTCACCTGAAAAGTGTGTGTCTTTTGCACAGCAGTGGTGAGTGAAATAATGCCACCACAGCTGTCACAGGTGCTTTACTGTCTTCAGTACAGGAAACCTTGCCCAAGAAGAAACTAGGCACCAAAGCAACTTGAGTCACACTAGCCTCAAACCCCTGGGTTCAGCCAATGTGTTTTCCTCTGTGCCAGCCCATGGGTGCCCCAGGGAGTCTGGCTACAGCCCCTGGCCCGGCTGGGTCGCCAGTCCCTGTGCCCCAAACACGAGTGCTCAGGGAGGCTGACTTCAAACATCCTCTCCCTGACCCTCCCTTGCAGGAGGGGTTGAAGCCTTCTCCTCCAAGCCAAGTGGTTATTGCCTAGGCTGAAAGATTTCTGATTGGAGCTGCTGCTGATTTTTCTCCAGTGGAAGGTATGGATTCCTCCCTGGAAGAGCAGTCAACAGGTGTGGCTTTGTGGGCAGAGAGTAACAGATTGTTAGCTCATTTCACTGTCCTCTCTTATCCCCTTCCCTCTCTGACTTGTACCCACTGGCATTTCTGTGGCTAAGTAAAGAAGGTTGGGACAGGATCTGAGCCTCCCTGCGAGGTGCCTGCCATGCCTGCAGTGGGAGGCTCTCAGTGGCAGCAGAGATTGGGCAGACACAGAGGAAAAACGCTGACTTTTGGCCTCTGAGACCCTTGCCACAGTGATGCTCTGCACACAGGCTCTAGTGCTTCGTTGGGCTTTTATGTTTTGGGGGTTTGTGCTTTTTTGTTTGGTTGGGATTTTTTTGTGTTTTGTTTTTTGGTTTTGTTTTGGAGTTTTTTTCACGTACACACAGCTGTCTTTGTTGGCTTCCAGTGCCATCTAGTGGGATGTCTTTTTATTTCTTTAGAAGGTGATCCGGTACAGACATTTCCAGCCTGTGTATGTGCTGATGTTGATTCCTTTCTGTACACTGCTGTGTCCTTCAATAATGATCCACTTGCAGATATCTTCCTTTCTGACGTTTAAGGTGCATATAAACTAGAATTTCAAACATGTCATACAAAAGTACAGAACTATATGGTTACAAGTAGATTGATTGACAAATATTTTGCTTTTCCTTTAATCACAGAATCATAGAATATGCTGAGTTGGAAGGGATCCAACAAGGATAATCAAGTCCAACCCTTAGCCCTGCACAGGACCATCCCCAAGAGTCACATTATGTAGCTGAGTGTTGTCCAAATGCTTCTTGAACTCTGTCGGGCTTGGTGCTGTGATCACTGCCCTGGGAAATGTGTTCCAGTGTCCAGTCACTCTCTGGGTAAAGAACATTTTATAATATCTGACCTAAACCTCCCCTGACACAACTTCAGGCCTTTCCCTTGGGCCCAGTCCCTGGTCACCACAGAGCAGAGATCAGCACTTGTCCCTCCTCTTCCCCTCATCGCTTCTGAGAGGGCACATAAGTGTTTTAACCATTCTGAATAGTTCTGCTGCTTGTTTGCTCTTGGAAGTACTATTCCCATACTTCTGCATCTTTTTCTCTGTGTGTCTTTTTTATGTAAGTGGCATAAAAATTGTATTCTGCCTTTCATAACACTTCATTTACTTTGAACTCATGATGTAGTTATAATATATTATCTAATCCTTTCTTTTCTTTGCTTATAACTTATAATCTAATTCCTTCTTTTCCAGATGGTTTTCTCACTGCTCCAATTGGCTTAAAGGTACTGTAAGTAAAAAACATCTTCTTTTGTTCTTTGGACTTCTGACTTATGTTGATGAAGTAATATGTGATACTTGAGCTTTATGGGTAGAGTGTGGATCTATTATTTATTATTTTTTTTATCTCCTTGCCCAACTCCCTTGGATTAATGCTCATAAAGATACAGCAGAAGTATAAATCCTACCCCTAGCCTCATTAGTCCTATATGGGGAGGTTATTTAAGTAGACTTTGTTGATGTTCTACTGGCTACTCCAATATATTATCCTGGCTTTACCTCCTCAGGAGCTGTGTGGTGCCTTTGAGACCCCTTGCTCTGCTGACCTAAGTCCTAAGCTGTTCAGAGACAAAGGCACTGTCTCTCTGCAGGTGATGCTCACTGCTTACCCAAAGTTAGATGGTGCTGCTGGAATGGAATGCTAGAGCTAGAATGCTCTGGAAATATTCTTCTAAGCCTACCCCTGGCACCAGTCCTGCCCAGTTTGGTTTTACAGTTAGTACTGGAGGAACAACCATGCCTGAGGCACTGCTGCTTTCTGTGTAGACTGAATCACACCACCTTCTCTGTGCCAGCCCAGCCACTACAGGCACAGAGAGGAGATTTTGGCAGCATCATCAAGGTCTTTATGTGGAAAGGAGAGCACTGTTTGGAAAGGTTCTGTAATGTAGCCATGTGTCCTGTTTGCCCTTTTTCTTTCTATACATGTGCTCCCCCTCTACCTTTTCAGATAAAAGGCATTTTAGGCACAGCTGGTTTGGTACACACCCTGCTGCTTTGGGACACTTTCTGCATTTGGGCCTTGAGTGGGTGAGTGTTTAAGGCTCTTAGTGACTTCCAGTCTGAATGGTGAGCACCAAGAGTGTGACTGTTCACCACATCTGGGGATTCACAGTTCTGCCTGTTGTGCCTAAACACAGAACTCTGATGGGCCCCAAAAGGCAGATGTTGGGCATTGTCTCATGGAGTGCCCAAAGCTCACAGAGAGGCTCTTGAGTTGGCACTGTTGTGACTGTGGTGATTGGGATGGCCTTGGGGCTGAGCTCGTGAAAGGCACTAAAGATGTACCTGGCACAACGGAGGGGGCATGCAGAGCTTTTTGGCCTTCTCAGGTGTTGCCATACACTCCTGACAGAGCCCTCAGAGGCGTCACTCAGGGCTGTCCTCAGGCAGGTGCTGGCAGTGCCACTATTGGTTCAAACAGTGCAGTGCAGTGAGGGGGTGGTGAAAAATGCTTATTGTGTCTGGAAACAGCCTTTTTGGTCTTTGAAATGTACATCAAATTTATATTTTAAAAAACCCATTTCAAAATATCCTGCCATGGAAAGAACACAAACTGTGAGTTATGAGAGGCTTAATTTCTCCTACTTGTGCAAATGTGGCATATAAACAGAAAGGGAAGGCATTCCTGCCTCAGTGTTTGCAAGTTTATTACTGAGGGCAGAGTAATTGATGTTCCTGAGAACTTCTGTGAAAGATGATAATGCAGAGCTGCAAGTGTTTCACATTTTAGATGCATTAGGTTATCTAGGATACATGTGAAAAATGTCATTGCCTACCCAGCAGCTAATGTGCCCATCAGTAACAGCATTAACTGTTCTGTCTTTTGAAAACCAGAGGAGGCAAAACTCAGTATCATTCAGGTGGCCTATAACTGCTGAGCTTTGCACAATGCTGTGTGAATTGACTGAGCCCCAAAGTTGGAAGTGCTGCAAAAAAGACCTTAAATGGGTTTGCACGAGAATCAAAGAACACTAAGTGCTTTAAACTTGGTAACAAGAGATTTTTAAGCATATTTCAATTTACTGGTAAAGATTTCACCTCTAGTAGTTAGTATTCTGCTTCCTAATTAAAACAAAACAAAGCAAACCCAAAACAACCCATAAAACAATTGTATTAGTAGGTACACACTATATACCATAAGTATGTATGTATGTACTCACACAGAGTTGGGCACACCCCCCCCCCACCATAGCTTGCTTTGCAGACTAAGAACATAGCCATGTGACAGCATGTTGTGGCATCAGTAACTACATTAGAAATGGAAATGATAGTCTGCAATGATAAGGTTCAGATTTTAGCTAAGAGCTGTGCATAATTTCAGAGTTTTGCTGAGGTTTTTCCCATCCCAGAAACTCAGTTTCTGTTGCTCTGATGATGGCAACTCTCTCTCAAAGAGGAGTTAGTTGATTTACTCATATTAAAAATCCCAGTTGAGGATCTACTCTACCATCTTTCTGCCATGCTGGTTGTGGTTTAGGTGTGTTTGACCATCCAAGGAGCACCCTAAGTGAGCTCAGGCAGGTCCTCAGCAATCCCTTGGCTGTCTAGCACTTAGAGGCTACGTTCACCGTGCTCTGTGACCCCTTCCAAGGGAAAGCTGGTCAGATACAGCTTTTTGGGCCATAAGATCATGATTGCTGTCTGAAATGTCTGACATTGCATGGCTCCATAAAGTCACACAGCCACTAAAGCAGAGTTTAGAGAGGTGAGTTAGCCTGTCCTGGTGCTTCTAACAGTGGTTAAAAGGCCTGACTGATGGCGTGGCAGAGTCTCTGCAGACAGAGGAACTCCCTGGCCGGGTGACCCGGTGTAGTAGTTTTAGCTCTAGTCAGCATAGGTCCCCCTTTAGGCCTCAGTTTTCAGCAGGCCTCAAAGGACGTGACGCAGATTAGAGGGGACAGGTATCATCTGACTTAAGCAGCCAAAGAGGTATTTCATATCATCTGACATCATTAGGAAGCGTCGAGGAGTATAACAAGCCAGGGGGGAGGAGTTTCTGCTTTTTCGGTCCATGTTTGAGACCAGGAGGGTTCCTACTCCCTGACTGCTGATATCAGGCCCTGCTGCTGCTGGTCTGCGTGGCTGTTTACCTGGAGAAGTGAGCATATTCCTGTTAATTCCTTTTTCCCTCTTGCTGGGAGGTTTCCTTTGGGGAGGAGGTTTAGTTAGTTCAGAATTCTGCTTGTTAGCTGGGGCGACCTCGGTGAGCCTGTTGTTGTTTCCTGTCACTATGTGCTATTTCATATTTAGTGTTAAGCTTTCCACTTCTCTATATAAATATAAGAACTTCACCATGTCCAAAGCCTCATTTCTGGTTTTTTCCCCTCACTCTCCTTCTCTGGGAGTGGACCTTTTGACTGGGTACCAGGCAGTTGGCATTTTGCCAGCTTAAACTATAACACCCGGTTCCAGCAGTGCAGGATGCTCAGGCAGTAGGCAGTGCAGGGCAGGGGAGCAGTGCTGCTGGGGTGCCCCTGCTGCTGCTGTACATGCTGGCAAACCCTCCCTGAAACACCTGCTTAAAAATACTGAGAGCATTTTTCTAGTAAGACCCAAAAGCTAAATGCCAGCAGAGATGTATTGGATCAGACTGTGTGTTCACTGACTGAACTCCCAGCTTGCCAGCTGTGGGCACTACCTCTGGGTTCCCCTCAGCCTTGGTAGGCTTTAGCATTAGGACAGAGGGGTTTTTTGGGCACAGACTGGTCTTTTCTAGCTGCCTGCAAGATGTTGCATACAGTCAGACTCCTAGAGCAGCAGTACTGCTGAGTGGCTCTCTCATCTCTGAGCTTTCTTTGTAATTACGAGTGACACACTCGCAGTGTCCTGAAAGAGTTTTCTAGTAGCACAAAATCTCTGTTGAAAGTTTCACAGAATTTCAGCATTTTTGAAAGTTCATTTTAAACCATTTTTTCCTTCCATGTATCAGCAGGCTTTAAAATGTGTTCTTTTTAATAGTTTCTCTTTTATTAAAAATCAGCAACAGCAGCAAAACCCACATGAAAATAATGCACAGTAATTAATGTAATGTTCTTAGGTTACCCTGTGATTTCTAGAGAGCAACCAACCATTTGGCAAAGACCTCGATGCAAACAACTTCCAAGTATAAAGAATGACTGGTTCTAGTAAAATCCACTCACTCCCAATATTCCATTGCCTTGAACAGGAGTAAAATGTAACTAAGAATGTGACTCCTCGTATTAAGTTTTTTTGGTGTATGTGGTCGTATTAGTTGAACAGAACCTGATACAAGTGTAAAATTCATAGTAAAGATGTCTTTATTCCAAAATAATAATAATAATAATGTGTTAGCCAGACAGCTACAAAACATCTACACAAGACTTTGGTAAGAAATGTTCATGGGAGCTTTTTCATAGTTCCACAGCAAACAAAAACAATGAAGGAAATCTAAAATTGCAATGAAACAAAACTTTGTTTAACTTGTATGCCGCACACACAGAGTCCTACTGTACATTTGTTAAGCCCCTAACTTTTCTTTTTTATTATGTGTAAAGCTTCTACAGGTTGTATATTAGAAAAAAACATACACACACTGCTAAGATCTGGTAGTTGAGGTCTACAAAACTGGAGTGACATCTGTGCTTTCAGTTCAGCAGGTTTATTCAGGACATCAGAACAATAACAGTTCTTATTTTTATTGATGATAATCAGTGGCTATTACACTACTAGAAAGTTTACAGTAACAATGCAAGACTTCTACATATTGTATTTCAGAGCTTTTTTGTTTCTGAATAGAAAATCAACCTCTTTTTTTTCTTCATTTGTTTTTGTTTGTGTTTCTTTTTTTTTTTTACAAAATGTAACAAGCTTAAATATTTCTCTTGTATCAAGTTAGAAGAAAGACAAGTGATTTTTAAAATGTTTCAACAGAAAAACAATGTCAAAAGCTGAACCTAAGCAGGAATGATCACACATTTTTGACCTGGTGCAATCTACCTTGTCATTTCATACCCTAACAAGCCGGGAAAAAATAATTTCCAATGTTCATAACTTTTATGAGCCTAAGAGAAATGACTGGAAATCACACTGAACAGCCTTCTGAGAGGGGAAAAAAAAAGATATATGGAAAATCAAATTAGTGAGAACTACAGAGAAAGGAATGCCAGATTGTTTCAATGGACAGTTTTGTGGGCACATTCAGAAAGATATTGTACTTTTCCTATATACCTAAAGAGGTATTTGGACCATGTAGCCTTTGGCAATGGGAGTATTAAATGGACAAAACAGCTTGATGAACTGGAAAAAATGTGAAAATGAAAATACAACATTGGTTTTAATCAATTATTATTTGCCAAAACAGGTGTAGTTTTGCAAGAACAGCTTCACAAGTGAAAAGGGTTCATGAGATAAAATATGGTTCATGAACTTACAACAGTTTTTTTTTCCATTCAGCAGCAACTTTCTTCTTCTGGTCCCTCTGCCCCAGGCTCTCCTAGACCTTCAAAAGTGCTCTGTCACACACGTTCTGGTCAAGGCTTACTTTTCTGAGTGAATGGCTCAGCTGGGACAGGCTCTGCCAGAGCAGCTCATGGGGCAGGTGGGGTGTGGGGCTTCATGGCAGATGCAGCTCTGCCCTGGCACTGATCACTGTAGCCCTTCTCTGCAGCTGTTTCTTCACCCAAAAATATGCTCAGCTGGTCACTCCTCCAGTGTCTATGTCATTCCACTGGTTTTTTTGTTGGATTTTTGTTTAGGTCATGAAAGGGGGATGTGCAAGGTAAGGTCATAAATGCATTAGTGAGGGACAGACTGGCTGCTATGCTGTAATGGCAGTGCTAGAGAGACTTAAACTGTAGAATTGTTGAAAGGCCAAGAAGGCAAACTATCTGAATTAGTATTAGGAAGTGAGCCAAGCTGTTAAAATGTAAATTGTTTGGGTTTAGCATTAAACCTTGTTGTATTTTTTTTTCTCCTGGTTTGGTTGACTGTGGGCTTGCACCCATTTCTTTTAGCAGCAGCAGGAGAGGCTTAATTAACACTGTGGTGGGTTCCATTATTTTCCTGGCCCTTCCTTCATTCCAAATCTGCAAGAAGCAGTACAACAAATGGAGGGGGTGGGATGCAGCAGCTGTGGAAGTCCTGAGCAGCCCTTGCAGTGTTCAGTGGGGAAACCCCAGAGTGTAATGCCACCAGCCCATCTGGGTGTGTCCTGTTCAGGTACAGGGCGGCAGTGAGAGGATCCCCAGGGGGGTGTGGGTGGTGGAGCTGAACACACAGTGGGTTGTGGTGCAAACAGGAACACTTAAAACTTAGGTATCAGGTTCTGAGGGTCGTGATCAAGTGTTAACAAAGTGAGTAAATTACTTAAGGCTGGTTTAAAGAGACTATAAAATAAATTTTTATCCACTCATTTCTCTCAAGCTTGTTTTAAGAGTTCAACATGAACAGTCTTTATTTTCAGTGCACTGTTATTACTTCTGTAGACACACAGGTGGATGCTGCCATTCCTGGATGCAAAGATAACCCATAACCTTAACCTCTTATCTTTAATGTTTTATTGTTAAACTTACAGGACAATATTGTATTCCAATAATAAGTGAAGTCCAAGGGTCTTGCTGATTACACCTGATCACACATAGAGGCAAAATCTAAATTCTGCAGGAGATGGTATAAAATAGCAATTAGAATGGTGAGGAGGTATGTTCTCATCTCAGGCATTTTATGGATGACTCAAGTGGTCAGGGAGGACATTTAACCTGGCTAGTACATCTATAGGTGGGTAACCCTCACAGATTTAGTAATTTTTAGATTGTTCTATACTCTGAGTAAAAAAACCTCCTAAATGACACTGCTGCAAATGTATTCTTGTGTCAAGCTGCAACTACCTCTGTGAGAGGCTGTCATTGTTTCATTTCAGAGGCTCCCTCCCCTTTGGTTGTTGTAAGGGATACAGGAGAACCTGCCTCACCCTTTCTCTGCCATCTTTTGTTATATTTCAAATCTATTTCCCTCTTTACCTGTGATTAACATCCTCATGGAACTGAATCTAATGTTTTAGTGACTCTCATGTGGAACACTTTGTGACACAGCTGTTGCACCTCTCTGGACCGATTTCTATTAGTTCTCTATCCATTCTGAGAGGCAGGGGATAGACCCAGAGCAGGAGTATGGAATCTGAATATATTATGACCTTCACACATTTCTTTGTGTGCTGCTTGGCTGTGACTGTGTAGTGGTCAGACATCACTACTGAGCTGCACAAATTGTTTCCTTTTGAAGTTTTAAAGAAACAAAGACCGTTTTGCATGGACCACAGCATCCATATGATGAAAATTATTTAGGATTGTTATTATTATTACTATAATTATTATTATAACTATCAGTTTAACCCAATAGTGTAAAAAGATAAACATGCACCTTTAATATTACTGAACCAGCATTACTGAAATTACTCCTTGGCATAGTTGTGTAATCATGTAGGCACTGCTTTGGATTTTCAAAATCAAATCAAGAGAGAAATCCTCCCTCACATGAAACATGTCACTTTAACTTAGTTATGTTAATATGCATGCATCCCATATCTTTACAAGTAGTATTTCTATATGGCTATTCCATGTCCACAGATATGTCTGTATTTTAGTTAAATAACTCATGATGACTTATTCTTTTTATGCATTAAGGGCTGGCTGGAGTACCAAAGATTTACTCTCAGCATAAATCTGTGAGGAGACATTTATAAAATATTTTTCTTGCACCAGCAAGACTAAAAAGCAAACCACACTGCAAAAAATGAAAACTAATATACACTTCATAATTTTTTGTTGTTGTTGTTTAAAAACCAAACCAAGGTTGACTTTCCATTTAGCTCAGAGTGCATCACTTGGAACCTTGTGTTTTGTTAACAAGGATGAACATTACATGCTCTTAGCTCCTTTTTGTCTTTGCAACTAGTAAACTGAGTGCTTTTGGACCTCTTCTTTACCATCATATAGCGTTCCTGAATTCCACCTCCACAGAGTGTAGAACATTCTGTCCAAGCAGTCCATGGTTTCAGCCTACAAACTGAAAAAATAAGTGATTGGATTAATTTTTTTTAGTAGTCGAACCACCTGTTCAGTATAATCAAGGTGAATTTGTCAAACATTGGGGGAAAAAAGTAAAAAAGAAATTTACTGTCTACATTATCTACATTATAAAAGACAAATAAAACTAACAAATTGTTAAATGTCAGACAAGCATGAACCATGACTTAGCAGTAATTCCTATCCAGATAACATAAACTAGGTACTATGTTTTGTTGATTTGAGGAATCACTGCTTGATAATATTGTCCCCCACTGAAAAAGCAGCACGAGTAGATTTCTTGGAGCAGTCTGAATCTGAATCAGATTATTGAGGTGGAAATTCATTCAGTTTTGGAATTCAGCATTGAATCCAGGAACAAATATTTTAAAAGTTCAAAAGCAACTGGATGTAAAGATTATCACCCAGATCTGCAGAAACTGCAACCATTTGCCAGGTCTAAATTTTATAATTTTTTGTATTCCATACTTTTGTGTGGAGTAGCTAAAACATTATTTTTGGTGATGGGACATGGACAGATGTAAGCCTTTCTCCAGGGTGCACTTTTGTCACACTTTAACAGTATTGCACAGGTTTTTGGGGGCTATTGAAAGGGGCTATTTTATTGCTAAAACTTTCCCTTCACTGAAATGCTGAAGTTGTTGCAGCATTCAGAGGAGCTGCTCACAGACTCCTGCCATGCAGAACAAAGAGCCCTGAGCACACTGGGAAGGGTTTCCCACTCACCTGGATATTGCTCACTGTCTAGGTTCTTTTTCGCTTGTTCGCTCCTCCGTTTCTCCCGCGCCTCTTTCCAGCGTCGTTTCTCCATCCCTGCGCCTCGCAGGCATTTCCTGACTCGACACTTGGAGCGTTGCACGGTCTCTGGGCACGCTGTTCCCCCAAACTGGGGCTCTATTTTAATCATCCTTGTCCTGATCATATGGCCCTTCCCACAGGAGGTGTTGCACTCGGACCACTGGGACCACTCTGTCAGTTCACAGTCGATGGCTGCGAGGAACAAGAAACAGGACACAAAAGCCTTGAAATCTAAACATCAGGTCAAGAAACAAAGAGATGGAATCATAGAATTGATTGGGTTGGAAAAGACCTCTGAGATCATCAAGGCAACCCTTGGTCCAACTCCACTCCCTTTACCAGATCATGGCACTCAGTGCCACGGCCAAGCTCAGTTTAAAAACCTCCAGGGATGGGGAATCCACCCCCTCTCTGGGCAGCCCATTCCAATGCCTGAGCACTCTCTCTGCAAAGAAGTTTTTTCTGCTCTCCAACTTCAATTTCCCCTGGCAGAGCTTGAGCCCGTGCCCCCTTGTCCTATTGCTGAGTGCCTGGGAGAAGAGACCAACTCCCACCTGGCTAGAACTTCCCTTCAGGTAGTTCCAGACAGTGCTGAGGTCACCTCTGAGCCTCCTCTTCTCCAGGCTGAACACTCCCAGCTCCCTCAGCCTCTCCCCACAGCACTTGTGCTCCAGTCCCTTCACCAGATTTGCCTGATGAGTTTTACACCCTAAATACACTAACACAACTTAAGCCTCCATTCTTCTCAGCAAATGTTTTGAGGCTGCACATCAAAATTTTCTGAGTCCATTCCTAGCAGAGTTATTATTTGACACTTTCTTCAATTTCTTCTTCAAGAGCGGTGCTGGCAGAGCACTAAAATTACAAAGAACATATAAATAATTCTCCTGTGCCTTCTTCAATTTTCTCACCCATATGTCTGTTTTGTAATGAAAAGCTGTTGAAAATTGAGTTATATTTAAAAAGAATTTGCTGCCTCTGAAACCTAAGCCTTGCTTTCTGGCAGTGTTATGCAATAAGCCATATTCACTGATACCATTATATCTTAAAAGTTTTCATCTTTCAGCACTGCTTAACACTTACAGCCCCAGTGAATAATAATCCAAATTATATTTCACTACATTTAAGAAAAGCTGAATGAGCAATTACAGTGTAAAAGCCTTTTTAACCAATACTTTCTGTAAAAAATAATGTAATTTGTGATAAAACCTCATAAACCAGCTGGCAACAGGATACTAAAGGCAATCATATCTCATTCATTCAGCAGCACCTTAGGCTATCACCCTTCACAAAGACTGAAAAGGAACTAGAAATTTGCACTACCCTAGAAGTGGGGGATTTTAATGGAGCAAGGTAAAAAACCAAATCATTGCAGCTGTCTCCACACCATCCACTGGCTCAGATGATATTGCAAGGTTGTAAAGTGATACAGATGTATCAAAGATGGAGAAAGCCTCTTTTGCGCTCTTTGTGTGAGCTAAAAGAATCAATCCCACACCTGACTTGAACTCTTCTTATCTTCCTTCCTAGCACACATTCTGCATTTGAGTACAAAATAGGTTTTATAATTCTGACTTTTTTACTATTGGGAAGCCCACAAACAGTTGTCTGATGTTGTAGTGTGTGCAATATGCAGAACTGTACACGCCCAGCAATACTGATCACCAGCACAGAGTTAACACAAGCTGAATTTATGACATGTTCATATTCCAGCTCTCTGTCACTGAAAGTCTATAATAATAATAATTTTTTTAAAACAATGCATGGTTGGTATCCCTCCTATCTAAGAAGTGATGCTAACAAACAGTGATAGAGTTTTGTCCATAGGTTGTTACAGTTGTAATTAGCCCCCTGTCCCCAGGAGTTGGAATCATAGAATCATAGAATCGATTGGGTTGGAAAAGACCTCCGAGATCATCAAGTCCAACCCTTGGGCCAACTCCAGTCCCTTTACCAGATCATGGCACTCAGTGCCACGGCCAAGCTCACTTGAAAAACCTCCAGGGATGGGGAATTCACCCCCTCTCTGGGCAGCCCATTCCAATGCCTGAGCACTCTCTCTGCAAAGAAGTTTTTTCTGCTCTCCAACTTCAATTTCCCCTGGCAGAGCTTGAGCCCGTGCCCCCTTGTCCTATTGCTGAGTGCCTGGGAGAAGAGACCAACCCCCACCTGGCCAGAACTTCCCTTCAGGTAGTTCTAGACAGTGCTGAGGTCACCTCTGAGCCTCCTCTTCTCTAGGCTAAACACCCCCAGCTCCCTCAGCCTCTCCCCACAGCACTTGTGCTCCAGTCGCTTCTCCAGCCTTGTTGCTCTTCTCTGGCCCCGCTCCAGCCCCTCAATATCCTTCCTGAACTGAGGGGCCCAGAACTGAACACAACACTCAAGGTGTGGCCTCACCAACTCAGAGTACTGGGGAAGGGTCACTGCCCTGGGCCTGCTGGCCACGCTATTTTTGATCCAGGCCAGGATCCCATTGGCCTTCTTGGCCACCTGGGCACACTGTTGGCTCATGTTGAGCTTCCTGTCAATTAATAACCCGCAGGTCCCTTTCTGCCTGGCTGCTCTCCAGCCACTCTGTGCCCAGCCTGTTGCCCACACTCACGGCATTCGGGCAGCATGCACTTCTCTGCCTGCTCCAGCTCCTCGTTGCAGTCCCCAAGCTCAGCCGCAGATTTCAGCATCCGTTGCCGGGTTCTCATTCCCTTCCCACAGGTTACACTGCAGTCACTCCATTCAGACCAAGGAGAAAGCAGACAGGGGATGGTATCTGATATGAAAATAAAAAGGTAATGAATTCTTGCTATAAATAAATTATGAAGGTATAAGTTTTGAGAGTAATACAGGTGGAAAATGTACTATGTTTTATCTGTCATCAGCCAATTATACTTTCTTGTCACAAGCAAAATGATGTTGCTGAAGAAGCTCAGAAAACACTATATTAAATTGAAAGTTTGCTTGATTTTAATATATTTTCTTTGCTATCATTTTCTGTAGCTTATTTTTATCTGCAGAGTCCCAGTGCATCTGAGGAATAAATACTTTAAGAAGCTATGTTTCAATCATAACTCATACAAAAAACCTCCTGGCTTGTTGCACAGTGAACAGGACTGGAAGCCAAATTAATTTAGTCTAAAATGTGAATCTTCCATATTTTATCTATTTTATCTACCAAAAATATTTTAAACTTAAACTTATCTCTATCTTTGAGGAAAACCTTAACATTTCTTAAGAATTAAAAACAGTATTACTAATGACAGTAAGGGTGAGACTGGCTGACTGCACACAAGGAGCACCTCGATTTCTGAACTGTTCACAGACTGAAGGGAGGGAGCACTGTTTTATTTGTTTTATTCTAGCTGTATGACTAAATATACCTTCAGGTCAAGTATGGCTTGCTGATATACACAACACTGTGTGGGTCACACAGTAATAGGGTATCACTGAAGACTTTTTTACTGATGCTCTCATCCTAATGGTGAATGCAGTACTTAATTCACATTCCCTAAGAGACCTAATTTTAAGGAGAATGTGAAAAAGTGACTTGCTTCCAGTTTAGCTGGGATCTTTGTGTGCTGGAACAATGTGTCAGAAATGAGGCCTCTCTGTAGCAGAGGAGATAAACTCCTGGACACTCACGGCATTCAGGCATCATGCATTTCTCTGCCTCTGTAGTTTCTGCCTTGCACATGGATCCATCAGCAGGAGTCATCTTGATCATCCTGTGCCGTCTCTTCATCCCTGTGCCACAGCTAGCACTGCATTCATCCCACTCTCCCCATTCCGTGACAAGGCAGCTGCTGGGAGCTATTCAAAGTGGACAGAGAAAAGTGTTCATAAGTACAGCTCATACAAAAAGTGGTTTGGGCAGTGCTCCTGTTACTGGCTGGACTTTATAATGCTAAGTTAAATACTTACAGCATTCCTCATTTACAATACACTTCTCAGTCTCTTCAGTAGGCACTTTGCACATGGAGCCATCCTCAGGGAACTGTTTTACATATCTCTCCCTAGATCTCGTTCCCATTCCACAGGAAACACTACAGGGGGACCATGTAATCCAATCAGACATCATGCAAGTGGAACCATCTAAAATACAGAGAACCATTTCAATTGCAAGTATTGACAGAATTGCTGATAAGTCTGTGGCTGCCCATTTGTGTGCGGCATCACTTTTATTCTGTCTTTCACACTGTCCTCTCCTCCATTGCTTCCTTTACTCCTTTCCTTTATATGTCTGTGTTCTTCATGCACTGGCTCAGCTGAAATGCAGAATTGCCCACAGACAGCTTCAATTTGAGTTCTTCAGCAATTATCCTCTGTTTGCCATAACTGAAGCCATACTACAGCAACCAACAGCCTTAAGAACTTTAAAGGAAGAGAAAACCCTACAAGATGTTCTTCCCCTCCACCTTTCATTCCTGATTACCTTCATCACTGCAGCCTGGACCCATGCATGGCTGAAAATCTTGGGTGTCTGGGCAGGGCACACTGAGGTCCAGCTGAGCTTTAAGCATTCTCTGCCTCATCCTCTTCCCCTTTTCACAAGTAGAAGAGCTGCAGGCTGACCATGGGGACCAGTTTGAATATATGCAGGTCTCTGGGGTATCATCTATAAAGGAAAGGCATTGAATGTTAAAAATAGTCTCCCATTTTCTCCCTTTTACTTGGCTGATGATTAGTTTAGATTCTAATAGGATACATTCTTTCTTTCTGCATTCTATTTTCTCCTTTTTAGCACAGATGAAAAAAGAATTACCAATTGCCAAGTTTCATTCAAAACAATTTTTATTTGAACCCCAAAATGTTTCTCTCTTTTATCACCTGTATTGTTATTGTCATTTTCTAGGTATATATGCAATTTCTTTGCTATAGAAGGGAAGGCTAATAGTAGACAGCAGCAGAGATGAAAACCTAAATCACATTTTGACACTAAGCAGAATTTTTGCTCCTGAGTCCGTTTTGTTCCTTATCTACAAATGACAGTGGAGAATGAAACAAAATATAAATTAGTACTACACAAACTAATTTAAAATGTACCTTCTTCTTTTTCCTCCGGTGCTAGATCTGCCACAATATCATCTATGTTATCAGGAACGATATTGCATTGCTCCCCCTGCAAAAAAATTATAGTGGAGATTGAATACAGGAAACTCAGACATGAATGCAGACAGAGGGGCTAAACCACTATACTGTGAGACACTACTGCATCTGCAGCATCTTTTTCTCTTCCAATTCCTAGGCATACTTGAAGAAAATCCCCAATTAGGCAGGGGCAATAATTATCAGAGGTAGGAGAACTAACACCTTAAGACAGTTTCAGTTTTTTTCTGATATTAGCTCTGTTGTGGTTAGGTTAAGTAGTGTAGATTTGGAGGGAAAGGGGAGGAATGACTGATTTTTTTCTTTTTTTTTTGGTTTATGAAGTGAGGTTTTTGCTTGCTTGAGAATTTAACCTGTATGTTATACCTTGCGTGCAATTCTCTCGATGACAACTCGGGCTACCAGCTTGATGGATCCTCCTTCTGGATCATAAAATGGACTTTGGGGATGATCTAAGCTTGTAAGTGGTCTGATCTTCTCCTGAGGCACCGTAGGTTTGTTAGGAGACTGCAATTAAAAAGAAAAAGAATGTTAAAAAAGAAACTAACAATGAATTATACAATTAGTCTGCAGAAATTAAAACTCCTCTGAAATGCGAAATTACATAGTTCCAATGTAAGATGAACTTGGTGCATTCACACTTAATGGTACATTCATACTTAATGGTAGGGGGTTTTTTAGTTGGTTTGTTTTTTCTGGTTTTTTGGTGGTGGTGGTGGTTTTGTTTGTTTGTTTTGGGGGTTTGGGTTTTCATTTTTTGTTGTTCTTTTTTGTTTTGCTTTGTTAGGAAGCACTTCTCTAATACTTCATGATTCAGGCCTGGAACTAGGCTCACAATAAGATGCATGCCTTGTTGGTTAAATAACTACATTAATAAAAAAGTAAGATATTCAATATGCCCCCAGGGCTGTATTGTAACTGGAGAAATTCCTTAAGTTCTAAAGAGGCTGGGTCTGAAAGGGAAAAACAACCATCTCTTGTCATCCAACATAGGAACACGTGTCCTGTTTGAGGATGTGACTAATCTGGTCTCACTTCCCCTGTCTGCACTGTCTGCACAGACACACAGTGTGGGTACATGTCACCCATGGGCACCTAACCTGTTCAACTCACTTGACAGAACTCATTTGGTCAAAAGCGGGACTTTACCTGAGGATGATCTGAATCTCTTCCTAGGCTGAGAGAGTGATGGAGACAGAGAAAACAGATGATTTTAGAGTCTCACAGTGGCGAGAAACTGAGTTTCAGTCCTTGCTGTGAGGAATAGTTACAGTTTTCTGTGCCTAACAGAACAGTTGGCATTGGATTGAAACAGTCTGAAACTGAAGTTGATGTGGCTGCTGCTGGCACACAGATCTGTACCAAAGGGGCTGCACACCCACATGCTTGGGTTTAAACAACGTCCTCCATGTGCTATTCCATAGGCAAATATAAGAGGTGAACATGAGTAAGAAATTCTTTGCTGTGCAGGTGACCAAGCACTGGAAAAGACTCCCAGAAGAAAGGTGGAGTCTCCCTCAGTGGAGGTATTCAAGAACTACACATAATCCTTGGCAATGTGCTCTGGGATGAGCCTGCTAAATGGGGAGGTTGGACCACATGACTCACTGGGGTTCCTTCCAGCCTTACTCATTCATGATTCTGTGGTAATAACATCCCAAGTGTATGTTATATTATCCATTAATAATATTGCTGAAGGAATTGAGACAAATGACTGACAGAAACTGTAGCTAACACTTGCTTAAATGACTTTTAATTAATTCTAAAAAATTTTTTTCTTGGAGTATTATAAGGGCACGTATGACATCACCATAGATTAAATATCTTTCATCCTTCAATACTTTAAGGTAATTCATTGAATATATTACAAATAGTCCCTGTACCTCATAGGTAACGCCGCTGTCCGTGCCGGCATCCCAGGGGATTAAATCCTGCACGACCCTCTGGACCCAGCCACAGTCCTTGGTGCAGAGGTCCTCGGCTGAGAGCCCCACGTTCCAGTCGGGGCTGGGGCCCAGCATGGTGAGGAAGGACATCAGGTGCCGGTGGCGATCCACAGAGAACTCAGCAGAGGGAGCAGCTCTCCTGCAAATCCGGGCAAAGAGCATCGATAACTGCATCCAGCTTCGCTGCTGGAAGGAATTCAAACTGGTGCTTCAAACTGGGAAATACTGAACCCTGGTAAGACAGTGGTTCATGGGGGCAGGACAGGGACAAGGGGCTGCTCAGCACTCCTCAGTCCCAGTCTCCATAAAGCTCTGGCATGATTCAAGATTTGCACTTTAGGGAGTGAAAGAGATGTAGCAATACAGAGCTGCAGCTTATTTCTTAGTGGTATAGTAAAAAATCCATCACAACACTTAAAAACATTAACTAAAATATCAGAGAGATACCCTGAGGCATTAATGGCTGGGATACTTTTCACCCCCCACAAAAGATCATGTAACTTCTAATGCCAAAAGTTCTTGGAAGTGCACTCTGTGTGTGTGTGGTATGTGAAAAGCACTCATTAATAGAGTTTTAGTGCTCATGTAAGTGAGAGATTAATGGCCAGTGCCAGCCCTAGAGAGTTCAGCCAAGGCTTCAGCAGGTCTCTGCCAGTGGCTGTGAGAACACCTCTGTTCCTGCAGCCTCTGAGAGCCATTTCCTCAGGCAGGAATCTGCTGAATCACGCGCTGCTCTGCCATGTGAGCAGCAACCACCAGAGCCCTGTGCAAATGGCAAGAAACCCAGCCCTGATGGAGCCTTCTGCTCATGGATGAGGAGCTGCATCTCTTTGTGGCGTTTTTCTCATGAGTAACAACAAATGGAGAATTAGTTAAAATATTAGTTTGGTAATTCTGCCCTACCAAATACTGGTCTGATGTCAACCAAAGTTTTCTTCAGCTACAGGACTGAGGTAGAGAAGGCTTAGAGGTGACCTCAGCACTGTCTGGAACTACCTGAAAGGAAGTTCTAGCCAGGTGGGGGTTGGTCTCTTCTCCCAGGCACTCAGCAATAGGACAAGGGGGCACGGGCTCAAGCTCTGCCAGGGGAAATTGAAGTTGGAGATCAGAAAAAAATTCTTTGCAGAGAGAGTAATCAGGCATTGGAATGGCCTGCCCAGACAGGTAGTGGCTTCACCATCCCTGAAGGTTTTTAAAGTGAGCTTGGCCATGGCACTGAGTGCCATGATCTGATAAAGGGACTGGAGTTGGACCAAGGGTTGGACTTGATGATCTCGGAGGTCTTTTCCAACCCAATCAATTCTATGATTCTATGAAATAGAGTCAAGTCAAGGTGTCTTTGGGGTTTTTTTTCTAATTTTGTGCCCAGCTCCACTGTTTTAGATCATCTAAAGACCACATTTATTATAAAGGTAAAGGATTTTTACAGTGTTATCTTTCCTTTTTTGGTTAGGTACTCATAATAATCCATGCACATACATAATAGTGCACCTACACCGTTCTGTGTAGTCATAAGGAATTTATTCTTCCTATAAATACTTGTATACCTGTAAAAATGTGGTATTTTATTTGTGCATTTTTTTCTGGCTCAGAGGACTCTTAGCACATTAGAGAAAAACAGAACAGCCCAAAGACAATGATCTTGAGTAGTAAACACACAGTTTCAAATGTAAGATATCTAAAATTTAGTGTATCCAGCTCCCTTTCAAGAGGCAAGTTTCAGAAACAGGCAGTTGCTAATGGGTAAAATGTTCTGGCCACTTTCATTCTGGAATCTTTAGAAGTTGTTTATTACTGTGTGAATTATCTCACATTGAATTAAATACTCAGAGTAGAAGAATTGCTAAGTATTTGATATCATTAATTCTGCCTTTGCCAAAATGTAATGCAAATGACTTCTTTTTTCATGAGACTTAGAAGTCTGATTTCAGTTTGTCTAATGTAAAGTAATAAAATAATGAATGATGATATCAGCTTCACTCTGTGAATACAGTATCCTGTGTATATTTGTCAAGCACACAGCAGTGATTAGTCTTAAAAAGCCTCTTAGCTGACTTCAAGTAACTAAAGGATTTACTGCCTTAGGAGGGCTTTTAAGAATTTCCTATAGAAATTTTATATTTCCAACAATACACAGCAACAGTCTAAGCAGTGCACTGTAAAAATAACAAAGGGGTGTGTGTTTGGGAGCCTGATCTTTAGATGGAGAGTATGTTTAATATGGTCCTTGGAGAACAGAGATATAGTCAGCAAGGGCTGTGCAAGGAAAGAAAGACACAGACGTACCATTTAGAGGCAGAGGGTTGGGAGTCACTTGACTACTTTAGACACTAGTGATGGAAAACTTCTGTCACCTGCTAGCCTTGTGATAGGCACATACAATTAAAGCTTTGAATACTTTGTTAGGAGAATTAATATTAATCATGATATCAATATGATTTGTGTATTTAAATTATAAGAGTATTTAAATTCTATATCAATGTTGAAACTGTATAAGGAAACACTTCAGGAGGAGACAACCCTTTGCCTACAAACTTCTGGATATGTTAAACGAGTATGTTGGTAAACTTGAGCCTCCCACAATTTTCCAATTTCAGAGCATATTGCAAAAAAATACCTATCTTAGACAGCTAGGTAGTGTTATGGCCATTTTACTGTATTTATCCCACTAGAGTTTAACACAGAAGTGTGAGGAGGCACATTCTCTTCTCTTCCTTCCTCCACTCCAGTGCAGGCAGGTACCCAGTACACACACTCTGGCTGCAGTGCAGCACAAAGGGCTAGGCTGGACATTGGAAACATTTTATAGGCCTTTTAAGAATGAGTTATCTAAAATATTATATACATATATATATATATATAAATAAACCACAGTTGATGCACTTGCTACTGTAGTCTATTAATTGATTTCTGTGTGGATACTTCTAAGCACTATGAATACAAATTTAAACAACTGTTGCATAGCATTGCCCACTGTTGAACATTCAGAGTCCTTGAGTTGTTGAAATTAAGGAGAAATTGGCTGATCTAAGGCACCATCCAAATCTGCTACCTGGATATAGAGAAAGGCACAGACAATAGAGAACTCTGGGGGATTTTGTTTGGGTTGTCTTTTAATAATCTGGCAAATTTCAACTCTTCCCACTATCCACATGAATGATGGATTTATGAAGTTAGCAGGAACTTAAATCCTTCACTTGTCCCTCAGCAACACAACTGGCTCAAGCATCCTAAGACTGCACTATGGCACTCCATGAAAGAAAGCAGTGTAAGAACATGCTCAGTGCACCCTAAACCAAGTTTTTTTTATTTTTTTTTATTGTCAACACATTGGATAAAATAGTGTGGATCATCTTCTTTCTCTCTTTAAAGGTTATCCAATTTTAAGGAAGTGTTCTTCTTCCATGACAAGTTGAGCATGTTTGCTAAAGGCCACAGAAAAGCCTAAAGTTGGTAACCAACTGATGTGAATTTGCAGTAAGAGACATGTCCCTCTTCCTTCCCCTGCACATATATATGCTTAAAACCAGTGGCAAATGGAGGTTGCAAAGCAAATTCTAAACATTAGGTAAGTGCCAGATGACAACCTTGAGAGCCCCACAGGGCAGAGGAACCTGCTTTTGTTGGCTGGAGCAGACAGTACTTTCGCACTGTGAGCCTGAGCAGCGCGCTGGCAATTCCTGTCACGTAGTACAGAGTGAGGCAAAGTCCTAGGCAGTGTCCTGCATCCTAATGTTTTCCATTTCATTTATTTCTGTTCTATTTTATTTTCTGTTCACATGATTAGCATCTCCAGCTATAAGGATGTCATACACTGAGCAGTGTAAGGAAAGGGGTCTTTTTTTTTTCTCCCTTAGAATCATAGAATCGATTGAGTTGGAAAAGACCTCCGAGATCATCAAGTCCAACCCTTGGGCCAACTTCAGTCCCTTTACCAGATCATGGCACTCAGTGCCACAGCCAATCTCAGCTGAAAAACCTCCAGGGATGGGGAATCCACCCCCTCTCTGGGCAGCCCATTCCAATCCCTGAGCACTCTCTCTGCAAAGAAGTTTTTTCTGCTCTCCAACTTCAATTTCCCCTGGCAGAGCTTGAGCCCCCCGTGCCCCCTTGTCCTATTGCTGAGTGCCTGGGAGAAGAGACCAACCCCCACCTGGCCAGAACTTCCCTTCAGGTAGTTCCAGACAGTGCTGAGGTCACCTCTGAGCCTCCTCTTCTCCAGGCTAAACACCCCCAGCTCCCTCAGCCTCTCCTCACAGCACTAGAGCTCCAGTCCCTTCTCCAGCCTTGTTGCTCTTCTCTGGCCCCGCTCCAGCCCCTCAATCTCTTTCCTGAACTGAGGGGCCCAGAACTGAACACAACACTCAAGGTGTGGCCTCACCAACGCAGAGTACAGGGGAAGGATCACTGCCCTGGGCCTGCTGGCCACACTATTTTTGATCCAGGCCAGGATCCCATTGGCCTTCTTGGCCACCTGGGCACACTGTTGGCTCCTGTTGAGCTTCCTGTCCCTCAGTCCCCCCAGGTCCCTTTCTGCCTGGCTGCTCTCCAGCCACTCTGTGCCCAGCCTGGAGCGCTGCAGGGGGCTGGTGTGGCCAAAGGGCAGGACCTGCACTTGGCCTTATTGAACTTCATCCCATTGGAATCAGCTCATCTCTCAAGTCTATCCAGATCCCTCTGCAGAGCCCTCCTGCCTTGTTTTTGTGTGTGTGTGTGTGTTTTGTGGTGTTTTGTTTAGTCTGTGGAGTTTTTTCCTTTTTTAAGGCTAAAAGAGCAGAAACATAATTTTGCTTTACAAGTTTTCTCCCTAAGTGGCAATCTGGTTGCTATCACTGCTGGGGGTGGGGGTTAAAAAAGCCTTTGACAAACTAACAGAAAACATAACTTTCTGCAAAACAGATTTTTGAGTGTTGAGTCAATATTGTTGTGTTCTGATGAGGTCCCTGAAAAAGGTAACAGAGCACACATAAAGAAGGTAGTTGTGTAGAGTTATGGGATAGAAATAACAAAAAATACGTTTAGTACAATAAAGCTTTGTGGTTGCTTTTGGTTTACTATTTTATTAACCTATAATAAGAAGAAAAAGGCAGCTTGAGACTTTTTTTTTCCCTAGGATGCTACCTAGCTCAAGAAATAAGACCATTTATAGGGTTGAGCTTGTTCCACTGACATCAATGTGCATTTTGCAACAGGGTGCTACATGTATTATATTCATATAAGTAAACTCTTTGCCTCACCCATGCATAAATAATTTTCCAGCAACACAAAAGTCGATTATAAAAGGATAAATTTGAACAGGAAGAGCATCAATATTTCCACTGCAAAGTTCTGTGGAGTGCAGAAACTCTCTTGCTAGCTGTCAAACTCCCCAGCCTGGCTACTAGAGAGGATTTTAGCTGTGGCAGCACAAATGCAAATGATTTTTTCAAACAAAGTAAACCAATGGATTACGTGCTTGTTTTGCAGCAGTGCAGGAAAAGTCAACAGTCCAAAACATCTTCAGAAATTTGAATTTGTGCAGTGTGTCACTGCTATCCAGGTTCTGACTTTGGTTAGGTGGGCAGTTTAGAGAGAACAGGAGAGTGTAAAATACTCATTTTTATGATAGCCTTTTGAAATTAAATTCTAATTCAGGTAGTCTTACAGATTTTATGCTAGGGATAAAAATCAGAACTATCCCATGGAGTGAATAACTATACAGAGTGTAAAGTAGCTTGAAATAGCTTGTACCTCTGCAGACTTTTTCACAGAGCTGTATTGAGGTATGATCATCCCAAACCCATTATTAGAGTCTGGATATCAGTCATTTGAGTACACCACATTCTGATACTGCTTGTGCTCAGGATAGAACAGCAGCCTTTTCAGATAGGAAGAAAAAAGTGGAAACAGCAAAGAAACCAGTCTAAGTCTGATGACTGTTGGAGGTGGCATGTAGTTGAAAGCACTGTGGATCACATTGCCACTGGTTTAGTGTTGGTTCTAATGTGCTGAAGATGGGAAAACACCACTTTTTAAAGTTAGTAGTTCAGCTGATTACAAGACCATGAAAACTGAATATTTTTGGAAATACTAAATGAATTGTCAATTCTATCCCCAGTAAGCAAAACCAGCATCCTTCCTTTTTAGAAACTTACTCTGCATCACATCTAAACTCTCCAGGATGAACATTCTTATTTATTCATCTTTAGTACTTTTTGCTATTGACACAAATAAACACACTTCACACCCTTGAACTTCCAACTCTGCACCACCTACCTATACCAGCAGCACCTACACAACATCTGTGTTATTGAATAAACTTTAAAGTGAAAACATCCTAAAAAGTGGAATAGCTCCAAAGAAAAGAAAGGAAGAAAATACTCTCTTAGAGGTCTGAAACTAACAGAACAAATTAGATAGCATATTTAGATGATGTATTATTAAGAAAGCCATTTATGAAGTGATGGAAAATAATTAGTGCCACTACATGGACAGCAAAACTTTTTGCACAGGCATCAAAACCTGAACATAAATGCAAAGTTTCAGAGTTGTACAGAAGGAGAGGACGAATCCTTCTTAAGTTCTCCTTAAATGCAGTGCAGGTAAGCACTTAAGCTAATGAATAATTCAAACATGTGCATGTCCCAAAAGAGCCAGGGAAAGGAAAGCTACAATAACATGAACACTGAATCAATGAAATTTGACTGACATCCAAATAGAAAGTTGAAAAGCACTTTAATGCCAAACTGTTTATGCCTCTGAGCACCAAATCACAGGAGGTGACAGTAAGAGTTTGGCTATTTTATGTCATAATGAAAGAATGAGGAAAGCCATGAAACTTCTTATAAATTTAGCTGTTGGACTACACAAAGGCCTTCATAACATCCTCTTACCTTGCTGTGTGTCAGCTCTTAAAATGAGAATGTTGCCTACAAGCAGCTAAAAGGATATGTTATTGCATATTGAACCAGGGGTCATGTCATTACCACTGACATTTAAACCACTCAGAACAAATGTTGCTCTAAAATAGCATTCATGTGAGCATTTTTAAAAAACATTATAAAAGGAAGGGACTTTGTTCAGTTCATCATTCAGACATTTTGATATTGTCATCTAAGGATACCTGGATTGCTGCTGTACATGAAAATTAATTTACATATCAGCTATTTGATCTAATTCCTTCATTCATCAATGGATACACCTTTATGATTAACACATATGAACAGGCTTTTTACACTGAAAAAGAAAATCTCAGCTATCTCAAGGTAGGGTTGCAGTTTCTGAAAGTGCTGACTTGTGTGTGTGTTCTTTGCAGATTGCCACAAACCCCTCAGGTATGGTCACCCCGTGTGGTGCTGGCAACATTGGCTCCTGCTGTGTCGCTCCTTAGATCAACTGCCTGAGTGTTTCAAATCCAACCATGTTTCAGGAATCACTGGACAGATCCAGGAAACCTGTCCTCTTGGCTACCCAGGAGTTTTGGGGCTGCAAATTGTCTGCCCAAAGTAATTACAGGTGTATTTACAAAGGAAATCCTAAGGGTGTTGTAAGACCATGGTTGCTTTGTAACCATTTCCTTTTTCAACCTTTCAATCTGCAAGCCATGGCCTGTTTGTCCTGAGAAACAGCAGTGACAGATCACTTCAACCCAGCATAGGAAATATCACAGCCATATGTCTGATCCTCTCCTCTCCCTTGAACAATATCAGATAAGCAGGGTAGATTTATTTATGAGTCTGTGTTAGCAATGAACTCCCATTTGCTATCAATTTAATTTATTCTGAATATTAGACTGCAGCAAATACCTCCTTTTAACAAAACATACCATGATGCTATTCTTTGGAATATCTAAAGAAAGTAGATACTCTTTCAAAATCCTTTCAAAAATCTTAAAATAGTCCTGTCTTGTTTTTCGAAACTGCTTAATTTGCAAATGTCCTAAGACTGGAGTTGCATTTTACGTTTCCCCAGTCCCAGTGTAATCTCTGAAGATGCTCAACACCCTTATTAATACAACACACATTCCAGTTCATTCATCTGCCTCTTGGTATCCACAGATGTGAATAAGGGGAAACGTTTCATTATCATTGCATTAATAACAATGCAAAGGGATAACAATTAGGAGTTTGAAATTTTGCAAATAGATTTCTGTTCATTAGAAATCTAAATGGGAAGTTGTTCCAGTTACTTGGTGAGTATTTACACAAGAATGAGGAGTCAGGATTAGTAAGTAGGCCTATAATTGCATGAAAATAATGCCTGCTTGATTATAAAATTATAAAGGGAAATTATACTGGCTTAAGGAAAGACAACAGATGGTTGGGAAACAATCATAAAACAGTAACTACCAATGGGAGGAACATGTACAGAAAACAAAAGTAAGGACAGAATGGGATGAGTAAGTTTTATTTAACTGGATAGCCATTAATTTCCAAGAACAATTAGTATAAAGTTCTTGCAGTGATTGTTCTTAGTCAAATCTTTTCTGTGTTTTAATACTCAACTTTTTCCTTGTCTGGTGGCATTTGAATTTTAAGTGGAAAGTAAATGGTGACAGAAAATGGAACTGCCATATGTGCTTGCTCTGACAAAAAATGATCCATAATTATTTTTTTCTCTTGCAACAAACACATATGTTCTTACTTATGGGGTTTTTGAGATTGAATTATGAATTTCTTAACGTGGGTATCAGACCATCTGTCAGACAATGAAGTTTCCTTAGGTCTCAATAATACATATAACACTTAAAACAATTCTTTTTATAAGCACAATGTAGTTTTGTGATTAGTTGTTTTTTCAGTCAACACTTAATAATGTCTAAAACTATAAATGTGCTGGAGTAACATGGTACTTTATGATGGCATGTGAATGAATGCTAAGAGGGAGAACTTTGCAGCCTGGAGCTGCTAATGCACAACTCTACAGTATTTTGTCCTGTTATCTGTGAAAAAAACAAGAGACTGTTATTTTCTCATGTAAATGGAGCTCTGTAGAGACATTAAAATAGAATAACCATGTTGTAAGGGCAGCATACATTGTTAGGTTTGCTCATTCTTGTTACATCCTGAAATATTAATGGTAATTCATATGATTAAAGCTTTCATCTTATATTAATTATAAACACGCATATTGAGCTCAATCACACCCAAGCTCACATTTAGATGAATTATAAAAACTTGTAAAAATACCTTTTATTTTATATAGCTATTTTTAAAAATGTGTTTTGTCTGATACTGACTTCAAGTAGCATTTTTAGTGAAACAAATATTTCTACTTTTTTTATAAAATTTAGAATTTATATTTAAAGAGACCCTAAAACCACTAGTTAAACTTTATTCTTTCAATGTGAAACAGAAAATTTACCACTGAGATACGATTGTTACATGAACGCTTTCCTTTTGAAGGCAAAGACTCTTAACAGGTGTTTTGATGAGGTCTGCTGGTGGCTAAACTGTTCACTCAGCATGAATTTGTCCTGCCTCCAGCTGTCAGGAGTTCAGTGCCACACGTGTGAGGCTTCCAGGGGCACACAGGTGGGCATCACCTGGCACGGGAGGGTCCAGAACGCAGCAACCACAGGGAGAACTGAGACAGCAGGAAGGAAGGATGCACCACAGCAAAGGTTTGGGACTGTCCTTTCTGCACTACTATTTCTGATTACACTGGGGGTTAGAATTCTATTTTTGACAATATTAAACTTCCCTGGATGAATCTCAGCTATCTATAAAATCATAAAAGGAGAAAATAGCTGAGCTAGACACACCATGGCGTTGCCATGGAAACAAGAGACTCTGTCTGGTCTTCTCATTCCTGTCATTTTGTACACCAAATCTCCAAACTTTGAAAATGTTTCCTAGTCTATAGTGTCATTTTGTGGAAGGAAACTTCATTTACATCTGGATTGACAGATAGTGGCTTTTACCCCATTTTAGAATAGAAAGCAGGACAGTGACAGTGGGAGATAACAAGAGAGATAAGGATTCATGGGGGAGAAAAACCCTCCAGAGATTTACAGAAATAAAAAGACACAGTCTGTAGTAGCACTATCTAAATAAAATGTTGCCATACGAGAATAAAAATAGCTACTTTATAGGACACCATACTTGGGAGTGGGGGGAAGCAATAGAAATCTTTGCAGGCTATCATCATATTCCATTCCTGGGATGCATGTCATCAAACAACTTTAGTAAACATGCCTTTTAACTGTAAGGCTCAAATAGTACATCCACATCCATAAAAAGCTGCACTTAAAAAGCACAGAGCTACCAGAATATCGTATTTTCATTTTTTCTTGCTGTATCTCTTTGCAGCAGTAGGTGCCATAGAAAGTCTAGAAAGTTCTGCAAGAATTAATTGTTACTACCACAGCTTATTACTAACTAGATATTTTGAAAATTTAAACCCAGAAATATTATTTAATAAAAACTACACTCCTGTTCCCTTATGAGCAGTTGACTGTGAAACCAGAGTTTTTCACAAAGCATTTTCATCATCTCTACATAACGCTGCTAGAAAGCATTTTTTCCATCCAGCTATGACAAGGGATCTCATCCAAAAAATTGAGTACATAAATCTGAACCGGATATTTACTTTAATTGAAGTGCTTTCCTTTCTTCAGATAATGTATTTTTCCTCTGAGAACTGGCTTCTTTTTGCCTTTGTGATATTTCCTGAGAATGCTTGTATTTTAAAGAAGTTAGTTTCTAAGAAAATCATTTGAATGTGACCATTTCTTAGTTTTAGGAGTTCAGGATATTTTATTTTACTTGTAATTAATGTAAGGAAAATATTACATATTGTTGAATCCCTAAAGAATGAGCATTTCACATTGACATCTGTCTATGTGTTATATAAATTCAGGTCCTGATTATATCTTGCAGGGCTAATACTGCCAGCCATGATATAGCACGCAAATGCCAATTCATACATGCTGCTTTCCTCCACTTCTTCCTCCAGCTTCACCAAAACAGCTCACTTTTAGCTATTAAAAGTTGTTTTGCATTCCAAAAGGCTTCAATCCAACAATGTTTCCCCCACCAGCCTGATCTCTGCACTCAGATTTTGTTCTCAGTGGCTTCTGCTATGAATTTTTGTTCTTCCGTTTATGCTTTCCATGGCATCTCTGATAAGGTCAGGTTTTGAAGAAATAATGAGCTACCAGATGTTACCAAGCAATCACAGGAATACTGAGAGCTCTGTACATTCATTAAACTTGGTCCGATGTGGGTGAGTTTTTCAACTCAGTGATTGTCATTTTTCCAAAGGATGGCAGTACAGGACCTTAATCAATATCCAGCTATTATAGCACTCTAGACATAAGGAAAACATTGTATTTTCCTCCCTCTTGGCATGAAAATTTCCATCTGCATACTTAGCATGCAGAGAAATTAAACCAATTGAAAACAAGGTATTGTAATCAGTACCATACAAGGTGAACTGTAAATGATACATCACATTTCCCACATTTTGCACTTGTTAGATAGATGAGTCCATTGGCCAAATTCGCTCAGACAAGAAAACGACTGACCATGCTCTTTCTCTCTGTTCAGGCAATCCTGAGATCACTTTCTACTCTTCTGTGCCAGCAATGAATTGCAAGGTGTGATGACCCTGCACAGCATCCTGTGAGAGCACAGAGGGACGAGTATCTCTGGGTGGTTCAGGTGAGATGCCCTCCTGAGGTGAATTCCCCTCGTGCTCTGGGTCATACCCTGGAGCAATCTCGGGGTGCAGAGCTGCTTTCTAAGTGATCAGTGTAGCCTGGAGCTGTTCCTCTGCCTCCTGCTGCCAGCAGGCACTGCATTCCATGTGACCTGAGTGGTGGCTGCCCAAGGGAAAGTCCCATCCCCAAAATCTGGCACTTCCCAGCCCTGTTTCAGTCTGCAGATCTGCTCCTGCTGCAGGGTATGTCTGACAGATGCAGACAGTTTAGGTTCATTATGGAGACTGTTCGTGGTTATAAATACACACACTACAGAGACTGCAATGCTTTCACCATAGAATTAAAGCAGGGCTTTAAGTTTAGACAAGACATACCTCACACAAAATCTTTTAAAAATATTCCCAGAGTGCCTATTTAAGGGAAAATATGGGCCATACAATACAAAATTACAACTTTTATTCTTATGAAAGTGTAGATGTACTTTGAGAGAGTCACTTAGGGAATTTAAAAAATACTTTCAAGCATCTCAAAATTTAAATTAACTCATCTGTCAAGAGAAAAGCATATAATAATTCTTACCAAAAAATAGTATTTTCTTTTTGGGTAATATAAATCCAGTGAGATAAATATAACCACATTTCACTCAACCTAGTTCACTACAATGGCAAGTCACTGAGAATGAATTTGTAATGTAGACAGTTCATCAGCCTATTCCTTGTTTCAGTTCTTCATGCTTTAGCTGCTGGCAGTTTTATATCCTTTTATTTTCAGTCCTTCACGATGACTTGTTATCAATGAGATGGAGTTGTACAAATTTAATTATTTCTTTGCTAAAAGTTTTGTTTCCCTGGTTGCAAGGCACAGCAAAGCTGGTGTTCCAGTGGCAGTGACTGGTTTTTATGGCTGATTCCCAACCATGTAATGCTCACACTGCTGCAGTCACAGAGCTGTTACTATTAGCTGCAGGTAACAGCACAAGCAACTTCTGCCCCTGAGAATCCCTACAATGGTCATTAAAATTTGCTTCAGGCAACAGTTGGGCACTATCTCAGCATTGTAGTTATATTTAAGTTTAGTTTTAAATCAGCTATTCTTTTAGAACTGTTCATGCTGTCCACTTTACTGTGGGAAGGCTCTTGCTTTTATAACAAGAGTTAACTCCACTCATTTTACTTTATTAAAACAAAGCTAAAGGTAATTCAACCACAGGTACATTGTAAGGTATTCAATGGGTTAAATCCAGCTATGGAAGGATATATAAACTTGAATGGCAAGAAAAGGCACAAACTTTACTATTTTAAAAGTACGGAGGAACTGGAAGACAGATGAATGCAGCACTCAATTAGGAGGAAATGTCTAACAAGTATGCAAGAGAAATGAGCACTATAAGGGATATAAGAAGTAGACATAAATAACAAACTTCCTTATTTCTGTATAACCCTCTGCTGACTCTTAGTCATACAAGGAAAAAATATACATGCATGATTTATTTTTCAAATCATTAGGTGGGACAGTGTAAGCAGTTTGTATAACCAAATATTCACGGTATGCAGTGCATGGGTGATTAAAGGACTATGATATGAGCTTTTCTTACCACTTTGAAGAAAATAACAAATAACATTTAGACAATGCCCATTACAGCTGCTTAATTGCAATTCAGTCAGTATTTAGCCCTTCTGAATGCCATTTAAACCCAAACACAAATTCGTGTGTTCAAATGTGTTTGTTTTTTTTAAAAAAAATCCTCAGGACTTGATTAATTAAGCAAGGGAATTTACTAATTTCTAATGTAAATTTTTATAAATTACATTCTGATACCAATATCAGCTCTTTATGGGTAGGTATTTATGTACTGCATGGCAAGCCAAGAAATAATTTCAGCACTCTTAATGGGATAGTACAAGAGGAACATCAACTGAAAATGAGCATTCAGTCCTAGAATTTACTCACCCAGATATCACACAAAAGTTAGTTTGGGACTTCATAACATTGTAAAAGAACTAGAGGTACAATTACATATCATATCAAATATTTTAAGTGAATGGGTAGGAACTGGAATGACTACAGAAAATTAGTAGGTATTTTCCAATTAATTTTAGTTTGCAAGCTGTGAGGAATTTGGTGTGGCACTTGTGGATAATTCTATTGACCCTTGATAAAATGCTCTAGGAAGACTAATTCCCAGAATTAAGGTACGGACATTGTCAGGTCTCTAGTCTTCAGGGCTCTGGGTATTTCATTATTTTTATCTAAAGCCTGACTGTTATCGAAGCTGAAAGGTGCATTGATTTGAATCTTCTCCTCTCAGTGCTGATTAACATCTAGCAGAGAGCAGCACTTGGCACTGCCTTTGGGACCCGGAGTGAGACCCAGCAAACATCTGCTCCAGAGGGGAACAGGAGGAGGAGGAGGAGTCCCGTCCGGGCATGGGGTGTTGGGGCATTCACACCGAGCAGTAAGTCAGTCTCTAAATGTAGGCAGCACAGCAAGGTACTGGGTTTGAATATAGTCTATAAATATTTTTTTAATATAGCTCTCACTGAAAGAAAAATACCAGCTTTAGTTGTGGCTCATGTGCATGTACCTTTTAACCACATACGCAGTTTAGAAAGATATAGTTTATTCACACAGAATAATCGGTAAATTGATTTATCAAATTCTCCAGATAGGTATGCAGATCAATTACATAAATCCTACCAAAAAAAAAGATTCTTCAAATAACATTTATTTTATAGGACAACACAACAAGAAATGTCTACTTCAAAGTTTAATTCTAAAAAATTACACCATTTATTATGGATGTGATGAAAATGGTGTAATTTTGTCCTATTTCCAGCACAGAGAAATTACCAAGTAATGGAAAATCAATCACAAGTAGATACAAGTAAATTATATTTTACTTTGAGAGTACATCTTTGGTTGAACAAAACTTTGGGGATTCTAGGTTGAATTCAGTAAATAACAGTCAAAAATGAGACAAATGAAAGTGTTTTCTTTCAGAACTATCTCATTCATTCATTCGAATTTTAAGTACTGTGAAAGTGTTCAAAATAAAAAGCTAAAAACCTGTAAAGAGAACAAACTATTTTTGTTCTCCAGGACCAATCTCTCCTTGTGGGCACCCAGGGAACTGAAAAGGCCATCGATTGTGCCACCAAATAAAGACAGAGTGACTGCTAATTAATGAGAACATGCAGCTGATCTCTCCTTCCACACATACCCCTCCCCATCGTACAAAGTAGTTATTAACTGACCGTTTGCCAAACACTTTAGAGATTAATCCCCTTCAGTAAACTCCTCTCTCTCCTCACTCTTCTTAAGGAGAAAATCCCAGTGATTGCCTTCTTCCTCTGGCTAATAAATATTCAAGAATTCCATGCAAAGTAGCAAAGATGTGATACTCCTTCCCGGTTTGCATTTTACATTCCCAGGTAGGCATTACCATTGATATCTCCTCGGGGGAAAGGAGAATTAAACCCAGACAGTTCAAGGTCCATGGGGTGATAGATACCCTTTATTTTGCTGAGTGTAGGAGGTGTGGCTGACTGAAAAGTTATACTTGAAGATCAGGCACTTACTGATAAAACAGTCAGGGCAACAAGTAAATTATGGAAGTAAATACGGTTTAGTTGCAAGCTGTTGTCTAACAGAGGTCCCCTCACCCTTGTGAAAATATAGCGAGTTTTGGGAAGCCTGAAAGTTCCATTTAGCAGTGTTACTAACAGCTCTTCAAGTATGTAAACACTTCAGAAAGTGAAGGTTCGGGAATTAGGTGTTTACAGCAAATGGTGCCGAAATGCCATCCAATTTCTTTCGTAAATGAGCCTCTCTCTGGAGCTCACAAAAGATGCAACGTGGGAGGTCACCAGAGGGTTCAGTGACACATCATGTTTACAGGGACAACGTTTATGTTTAGCTCTCTGCTGTCTGATGGAACTGATTAGGTGATATCAGTAACACTAATGTAGGCACAAATTGATATTAAAGCTCTTTTCACCACTAAGACTTCTTTTAAGTATGCAGTTGTGTACAGAATCTTGGGTAGTTGTACCCGGGGATATTTATCAGTGGAACCACACCAAGGCTGTGTGAATTGTAAAGAGTAGAGAATCAGACACAATTGAGGGGTTCAACAATGAAGAATAAGAGGAGAACGAGTTATTTTATTGCATTTCAGAAGAGAGTAAAGAGTTCTCTTTCTGACTTAGGAGATTCTCCATCTAACACCATCTAGGTAATTGTTCTCTGAGCTAAATGTGGAGGCCACCTGAAGGAAGGGAAGTTCTGTGGGCACAAGAATAGCAGCAAATTACAGTAAAAGCAAAATAAAAATAAAACAAGAAACTAACACTGAAGCCACCCCCAGATGGACTCATTTGTGGCTTGGCTTTCAATGTCCAAATTCTTTAATGAAAACTTACTGATCATAGCAAATTCACTGCAGGAACAAAATTTGGAACAAACATTCTTTTCCTCAAATTTTTCCTTGACAGAAGAATTCTGGAAGATTGAAAATACTCTCATTCAAGAATAAAGGACGGAAAATGCAACAGAGGATGTCAGCATTTTCCCCTCCAGTTCATATGATCTATCAACTCACTTATTTTAGATCAGAAGAGTTTTGTGTTCCCCATCACCTTTCTATTGAATACCCTGTCTGATTTCTGGGACATTTTGCTTTGTTGCCCAGTTGAGTCACATTATCCATTTCAATGCTAAAGAACCACACTTGGGAATATGCTGTCACATTTGCTGATAACCTCCTTGCAGGCCAGGAAAAACAGCCCTCAAATCTTTGTAGTCAGAGACTTGAAATGGAAAGAGGTTGATGGGATGATTCTAGGAGATGATGACATAACCTACCAATTTACAAACTTTGGACTAAATACTCCTATCCATCTGAATGATAAAGGAACAGGCCTCCTTTTCTGCTAAGCTGAACATTCCAGTGCTTGCTGGAGTGTTTTCAGGTAATCTCCAAATAAATACAAAAGAGCTGCTTAAATGAGCAAGAAACAGAGTAAGATCTGCACCCAGTCAAGAGGCTCTGGAACACCACAGGGCCATGAATACTCTCACAAACTGCACACAGAGACATGGGATGCAAACAGGAGAGACAAAACAAAGGAAAGGATACGTTTTCCAAAGTTCAAATAGTTCAGAATTATAGTAAAGAAAAATGCATTTCACTGCTGGTTGTAACTAAGAATGGGCTGAGGCAGTAAAAAAGTTGGAAAGCAGTAGGAGGTTTGCAAAAAACAAAAAGAAATAAGAAAGGGGTAAGAAAATTCTTGAGACTATTTCACAAAAACCTAACCTTTTAATTGCAGGTACTCTCACCATGCCATTTACCGAGGTAAAATATCTTGAATTTTTGCATTGAAGTATTTTGCCTATAGGCTGACCTACTAAATTTAAAATAATTAAAAAAACCCAACAAAATTTCATAATTAAAAAAACACATTATATGCTTAGTAATAATTACAATCATACTGCTGGAAACCCCTATCCAAACATCTCTTTCTCCTAGCTAGGACTGCAGACCAAAACTCTGGCAGGACAGAAATGGGAAATATGTAGCTAATTTCTGAAAGGAAGTGAAGTCTTGTCATTTTTATAGAATCTGAAAAGTTTAACCTTTTATTTTTCCCTCCCAAATCAATATTGCCTTTTTATGTACCAGGAAAGGACAGAATAAACACATAAAAATAGTGGACAACTCAGACATCTGTACTGGTATATTTAATAATTTAGAAGGTCTGAGTATTTAATAATGGGATACATAACATACTGGAAAATCATTTCCATCCTATATCTGCCCCGTGTTTGCATTTATCAGTGTTATGCTGTACATGTACCTGGCAGTCTGTATTCCACACTGCATGGGGCTGAATTCCTGCCTGGTTTGCAGGAACTACAAAAAAAGTGATTAGACACAAGAATTGACATTCAAATTCTTCTCCCTTTGTGTCGCAATAGAGATGTCAAGCTTTGAAATAAGAAGAGTAATGAATACAGCTAAAAATCAAAAAATAAAAAATAATAATTAAAAAAAAGATGGCATATATTTGGGGAAAGGGAATTCAAGGCAAAATTTTAAAAGGCATTAGCTCTTGGCTAATTTGATGCATCCTAACTTTAGAAGTCTTGCCTTCTTTATCCCAAATTCTTTCGTCATGGCTCGATTATTTTACGGGTGCCAGATATGCAGATTTGGATAGCAGTGCTATTATCTGCTTTTGCTGTATTTTATCCTCCATACTGCCAAAGGCCAATGATTTGCAGCTGAGTATGAAAATCAAATTTGATTCTGCCTGAAACATGGCTGGGAGGGAGGGAGCAATGAGCTGTGCTCTTGTTTATACAAGCAAGATAAGAAAACCTGCTTTGATTTGACAGCATGCTGCATACTGATACCAGCGTGCTCAGGGAAGAATGCACTCCCTGCGAGGACTTGAAAGTCAGAACTTCAGACGTACAACTTGGAAATACAAATACAAGCAGCAGCAAAATGTTTTATTGCTTGGTCTGGCGCTCGTCCTTCTCATGCTACCAATATTCTCTCTCAGTTGGGCAACATAAAACTAGTCCACAAAGATCACCCAGATCTGTCTCCTACATGTGAAAACTCCAGAGTTTCTGCATGCTAGTGCCCTGGATAAGAAACTGAATGAAGGATAATGAAGATGAGTGATGGGAGAATAACAATAATGGAAAACAGTAACAAAGAGCATATATAGAGACTGAAGAGAGGAATGATAAAAAACAGACAGTGAAATATGGCAGGGTATAGTTTCCACACCAATAATCATACTGGGGGATGACAATATGCTAAACTGTATGTCTTAACTCTAAGACAGAAAACATTTCAGAAAATTACTTGCTGTCATTGTTTCCTTCCCTGCTTAGGGCTGGCAACTTGCTTCAGCCCCTACTTTAATTTCTTTTACCTGACATATGTGAAGCCAAAGAACTCCCCCTGGGCAGGCACTTTGTGCCCACTGGATCTCCACTTCTCCACTAGCAGGAGAAAAGCTCACAATTATATTCCCCTCCTTATCTCTGGTGTCATGAACAAAGACTTCTTTTGACCTGGTCAGATTTAGACACAGACTTACACACTTCATGCCCTCAGTTTATACAAGAGCTTAAAAATTTACTAAATGAGTGTGACTGGCCTAAGGAGTCACAGCCTCATTGACCGGCATTGACCGAGCAGAAGAAAAGCCATTTTAGTCCGTGCTGAATCTGTGAGAGGTGTCCAGCCAAGACCATCCTCACATGTTATCATGGGTGACCTGAGTGGAAACTCAGAGTTCACAACCAGCTACTCAGGATGCAGGCAAGAGTTAGCACCTTGTCTTGCTGCAGCCTCTGTAAGGAGAGGAGGTGCTGCACCTTTGGAGAGATGGGAGCAGAGCCAGCAGTCCTGGCTGGCAAGCCCTGTGAGTGGGCAGCAGGGCTGGTACCTGGGGCTGTGCTGAGCCTCAGCATGTGCTCCCACCTGACTTCTCTTGGGTTTGCCCTGCCACGATGGGCCTGCCTGAGCTGGAGCCTCCATGAGCAAATACTGAGCCCTAAGCCTCTCCTCCTTGGCAGTGTTTGTCACCACCTCCATGAGCGTGCCTGCCCTCCAGCCCCACTGCCGGTTCTTCTCCAACGCCACTCCACCACGGCAGCAGCCTGGTGTCCACAGTGCCTCATCCCCTGTTCTCCACAACAGCAGCAAATACAATGGTGCTCTTACAGCCTTCTCACAAGCTTGGGAGGCTCTTGTTCCTCTCCTCCCTCTGATTTTAAGTGTAATCATTATAACCAACTTGGTAATCTGACTTGGATAAGGCTAGCAATAAAATTCACTGTATGGAAGCAGGAAGCAAACTCTGAAGTGAGAGCAGGCTGAATTTGCCAACTTTTGACACTTTAGACCTCGATAAAAAGTTAGTATTACACATTTCATAATTGTTGTGAAATACACTCAGGAAGGTTTTTATGCTGTGCTTATTATGAGACATTGTAAGACCACTTTGGCAACACTATCATATCATATTATCCATTAGATATATAACCAATGATTGTGCAAAATAAGAATATTCATGACTTTTAGTCAATTCTTGATTAGTAAAATGGTTGTGCTATGCGTAATAATACAACAAATGTTTATCCTGAAGAGTCATTACCCAACACTTGCAAAGATCTAATCTAAATTCCAAGAAGGACCACCCATTATAGCAAATGGGAAATTAACACCAGTTAATGGATATGAAAATTTGCTCCTCTTGTGTGCTTAGACCATGTTTTTAAATAGAATTAAAAAGCAGGATATCACAGCAAAATATGATAAAAAATGTATAAAAAGCCAAAAATCAAACACTAACTGTAAAGTGAAGAGTTAGAGGAAAACTTATGGAGCATTTGAAAGCACAAATACAAAGATTTATTCCTTTTGATGTTACTGAGAGGTGAGAATTGCCATAAAGAAAAGGTAAGAATTGCCTGGAAGAACATCTGGAGGATGTTGCAAAAGCATTTGCAGGCATGTCTGTGAAAGAATATGCTTTAGAAAGTATCTGAAGCTGTTCACACTCAACATTTTTGCAAAGTATCTGAAGCTGTTCACACTCAACTTTTTTGCAAAGTTTCTCAGGGCTGTATTAAACTTGGCATTATGATCAGGGGAAACATACTTTAATTAGCTTTGATTTTTGTGATGTAATACATTCAACATGATGGATTGAGACTCTGGAGCAGGAAATCCTCTCCCTTTTCTGTGAACAAATGTGCTCTCCTGACAATGCCAAATCCTTCCAAGCACCCACAGCAGCCAGTTCCTATAGTATTGTTCACTTTGATGCACAAGCATCATATATAAATGTTGCTTTATGAAAGTAACTGAAATTATGAAATTCTGAAACTAAGTGTCCTGTTTCAGCCTGAGAACTCACCAGATCACAACAGAGAAGTGGACAAAAGTTTCCGTTTACAAGTGTTAATTTGAAGTGAATTGAAAAGAGGCAGCAAGGAAAAAAATGCTACCCACAGCTCTAGGAGGCAAAACTCCAAATCCTGAAACTTTCACTGGGAGAAGACCCTAAATTAGAGTGCCATTACTGTCACCTCACCTGCATTGAACCTGCCCCAAAAAGCCTGACCTGCAGTTCCTGTGCAGAGCCTACAACTCTGTCTCAAGGTTAAAATGCATTTGAGTGATGGAAAATCCACCTTGTGCTCAGGTAAGCTGCTCTCAAGGTTAGTCACAGTGGCAAAGTCTTTTCCCATACCTTCAGTGAGAATTTCCTTGTCATAAATTTCCATAGTTTCCATACTATGGGGGATTTCATGCTTTGGTGCTGTTTGTTTCCCTCTAGATTAAAGAGGGATCAGCTATCAGAAATCTTTTCACTATTTAAGCTGTGCTCACCTCCTAACCTTTATTTTTTTTCCAGAGGGGGAGATGATAAAGGGAATAGCTTAAGTCCTAAGCTGCTTAAGAGTTTCTAAGCCCCTTAGGGTAGGGGATGTTTTCTGAAAACTGAACTTCTTGCAGTTTTTTTTCTGACTAACCTCCAAATTTTCACATACTTTCTGTAAATACAGATGACAAAGCCAGACACACATTTCACTAACTGCTTCTCTTATACTTTTTATGAAGAAACAGGACTACCTTGTCTGTGCAATCTTGCAACAAACTAATTGACCTGCTCCTCCAAGGACTTAATTTGACTGTCAGCTAATCGGGTGACCTCTGCTACTGAGTTCTCATTTTGTAAGTCTCATTTAGGCTTGGATAATTAGTATGAACTTTAGGCCAGCTATAGATAAGGCATTCAGGAAACAGCTCCCTGCCCTGACACCTCCCCCACCTCCCTTGAAAGGCCACCAGTAAATTCAAGAATAGCCTGAAAGAAGAGTTTTGTCCTCTTTCCTGCTGAGTGCCAGAGAGGCCAGAGTCAGGGCCCTGGGGAGCCAGTTTGGTGTCTCACCAGGGGGAACAACCACAGGAGTAGTGCCATCAGGATCATGGTGCTACCACAGAGTGTTTCAGACAGGCATTTTGAAGAATTAGTCCTTTAAGAGTTTTTTGTGGATGGAGATTTGCTGTATTGATGCAGAGCGTTGTCACAGTGTGTGAGACAGGATGCTAAAAATACTGCTACTACCTGTAGAATAGTATCACATACCTTTGAGCAAGACAGAATAAACATAACCACTTATCTGCAGAAGGCACAGACTCCAAGGAATAGCCCTGCTGCAACAGTTAGTGAATCAAAACATGTAAAAAATTAAGACATTGTAAAGAGAAAAGGAAGAGAGAAGCAGTTGTTGGGGAGGAAAAAAATGGAAACAAAAAAATCCCAACCAGGTGAGCCCTCCCTCTCTCCCCACCCAAAAAAATAAATTGAAAACTCATCTATCCACATATTTTCAGAATACTTCTTGACCAGAGTGAATGGTTATGTGGGCCCATTAGCCCACAATAAGCACAAGGCTGTTGAGACCCACAATTCCCCACTTACTTACACATTCAGAGGCTGCCAGGCTGGCCACTGTGCTTTGGCTTTGATGACAGTTAGAACTTCATCACTCTGGAAGAAAGAGAGAAACCAAGAAATTTTACCATGAGAGTGATGTGTTTTACAGGAAAAAAAAAATTATGAGGCATTAGATCAAACTGTGCCTCCAGATTTTGACTACGATAAATGTGCTTTGTCCTTTTGTTATGTGGGCACCTCGTGTCCACTGCTGCACAGGGCCCACCAAGGAGCCTCTGTGAATGCAGGAGGCAAAAGCAGCAAGCAAAGGCAGCCAGACCTTGGGCACAGGCCCTTTGCCTTCTGCAGGAACTGGGGTGAGCTTAAAACACCAGCAGCAGTTTGAGATTATGTTATTTTTGCATCATGAGGTCAGGGAAACCTTTCACCAGGAATTCACCAGGTTTGGTTTTTGTTTGGTTTTTTTTTTTTTTTTTAAAGCAAGGACAGAAAAACTGCCCTCAATACATTACAGACAAAAAGTAGAGGCTGCTCCTCTAGGCAATCTAACACTCTGTGAGCATTTATGATATATTATTTATTATTGTTATACATGTAAGGGTGTAAAGAGTCCGTGGTGGATGCACTGCAAGCTCCTCCTTTGATAGCATTTTCTCTTTGCTCTCCGTTTATGCATGTGAGAATTACAGGGTGAAATACAGCAGCCATCTGTAGAAGCCCACAGTGTGGCAAAGCACTGTACAAAGATTATTTCCTGAAGTCTGTTGGAGTTCCTGCATCAGCAGTTTTAAACTTTATATTGGTGCAGTAAACCCAGGACAAAAGCAGGAAGCCGTTAACAAGGCTCTGATGCCCAAAAGACATCTCTTGTGCTTTTATAGAAGCATTTTCCCCATCTCCCTTAGGAATCCACCCCGCTAATTCACCTGGAGGAACACAAAGTTCACAACTCACTCACATGATTTCTACTGTCTTTTAGAAATATGTCCCAATTAGAGCAAGAAACTCACTTCATACATTACCAGTAATTGGCACCTCCAACAGAGCTGACCTTTTGGGTTAGTGATAACAGTGTCATTTCCTGCTTGATAGCAATACTTCTAACACCCAGACTAGCTCTAGTCCATACACACCCCTGTGCAAAGGAAACAAATTTCCCTGGTTGTTTCTGCCATTCTCACTATTTCCTGACTCCCTTTTTTCACCAAAGCAAGGGCATTACAGTGCTGATGGGCCCTCCCTGTGACACACAAGGGTTTCAGTCTCAGGAACACATCTGTGACATCGACCTCTCCCTTAACCCAAGTGGGTGGATAAGATATTTCTTGGAAGTCATTTCTATAAGTACAGATGCTTGGCCAAAGCCTTATATACTATATGAAGTGGCACTGAGTCCCATGATCTAGTAAATGGACTGGAGGTGGACCAAGGGTTGGACTTCATGATCTCGGAGGTCTTTTCCAACCCAATCCGTTCTATGATTCTATTCTATGATTCTATGAAGTGTCCTGAGCTAAGACAGCTGAAAGTCCAACTCTACAAAGGCAAGTAAGTATAAAAATATTTTATCAAGTAAGTGTAAAAATATTTTATCAAACTCCCATAGTCCTGATAGAGTTGGAATAAAGAGAATGTTGTGTTGCCAGGGAGCAGTCAAACAGCAGGCAGCAGGGCTGTGCCAGCAGGCAGCTCCCCTGGGGCAGGCAGCCTGATTCCGTGAATCAGCCCTGGTGAGCAGCAGGAGGCTGAGCCACCAGCACAGCCCTCTCTCTCCCCAGCCTGCCTGCTGTGCTGAGCTGGGATCTGTGCAGGAGGGATGCACCACATCCAGGCTCGGCTACAGGAACCTCCCTCTTACAGCCGTGCCTTCAAAAGTAGAAGAGACAGTTTGGCACTCAAAGTGATTTAAAAAGAAACTGATTCCGTGAATGAAGCTGAAAAGACATTACTTGTCTTTCTCTGACAATGGAATTTTTCATTTTCCATGTTTCAACATCCTAAAACTTTCCAGCCAGGCATATCTTTACTTACTTGCCTTGAGAATACATTTGCATTCCAAATGATTAACTGTGTATTTTACATCCCAACAAAAGTCTGTTCTGAGCATAGATGGTTATGTTTATTGAAGTAATACACTGCTTATCTAATAAAAGGCAGTAATTATGTCACTAGCACCCAAATCACTCATGTATGAAAGCATTTCAACACGTGCCATTCAAATTAAAAACACATAGCAAGAGTAGAGGAACAATGGATGACAGAGCAGTAGTAAGTGCAAAGGGAAGGAAATGAGGAGCAGAGCATGGGCCATTCAGACACCCCTGGATTTTAAGGGAGGTGAAAATTCAGATGCAAACACCGAATATATGGACATTTTCTGAACCAAGATAAAAAAAAAAAAGCAGATTCAAGCATTCTGTTGAGCCTGGAATGAAAATACACGTTCTTTTGTGCCTAGAGTTCCGTGACAGTTATGTAGGATTAAGACACAACTTGAATTAAATCAGTGCTATTCCAGATTGATATTCTAATTATGCATTTATCTCTATCATGCAGATTTGCAATATTCCTGATTTTTTTTTAAAATGTAACACCTCCACTGCTATTAATGCCAGTGTATATTCACATGCCCTGGCAGACAGACAGATACCTCAGCAGATATTTTGTACAGTGAAGAGTTTTCCTTGGACAAGTGTTTACATCAAGAAGAGGAAATGCTGGAAAACGATACAGCAAATTCATCTTGCCACCCCCTTGGGTCTGCAAGGCTTTGCCATGTGAGGTCTGGCTTGGTGCCAGGCTGGGCATCCCAACTCCACTTGCCACATGCCCAGCCTGCCCCTCTCCAGCCTCCTGCAGGGACCAGGCTCGGAGCCTCCCCCAGAGAGCAGTGACCTTCCTCTGCCTCCAGACTCTCCAGCTGACCTCCACATTTTTGAGGGAACATGATAAACTTCAGTAGCCCAGACAAACAGATGTTATCCACCACACGAGTTCACAGCCTCGTGAGCAATCTATAGATAGAGAGCTTGGATTTGCTGGCCAATGTCTTCAGTTGTAATTATTGGCAGATGGTAGAAACTGAGAGGATACGAAATGCCTGAAGAGAAACCCACAAATTAATAGTATATAACTAGCTGATGTAATCCAACTGTCTTGAATAACTCAAATGCACAGACTTTACAGCAGAGGCATAAAACACCACCTTTTTTATGAATTTCATTAACATTTTCCTAGTGCTTGTTTGTACACATTTTTCTCTCCTCTTCCTATTCCCAATGTTTTGCTTTGATTTTTGAAGTAAACAAACTCTCAAATTCACATCAAAATATGGAAAAAACAACTAGGATGTTTCACTGTGGTATGTTGCAAGATGTCTTGGAAGCAATGATTCACAAGTAATGAAAGTACTGTATTTTGAAAAAGAAAACTGAGATTGTTTACAAAATGATGGAGCATCAAAATGTTGAAGTGTCAGAGCAAGTTAAAGGTAAGGGCACCAATGCTCTTGCTTTAATCAAATACACACCTCTTCCAACAATAAAAGTGGGGGGAAAAGGGAAGAAAACTATCTGTCAACAGTTGCAGAGATACATAGGAATAAATTTGCTGCTCTGTTTCCTTTTCCCATTTAAAAGTGCTTCCTCCTGGAGTACAACTCACAGAACTGATGCTTCAGAATTTGTGATTGAGTTTTTTGCTCCGCTTATTGGTATTGCAATGGAGTCTGGGTATGAGACTGTCCTGTGAGGGAGCTGAGGGTGTGTGTGCACTGCCCACCAGCCCTGGCACACACAGTCCCTCCAGGCAGCTCCTCCTGGGAGCCACACTCTGCCCCCAACACCTCCCAGGCATGGTGTGTCTGTGCCTCCATCTGCAGCGGGAATGTGCCACCATGGATGCAGCACCTCTGCTACCTCTGTTATTAACTTAGTGTAAGCTCTCCAGAGTCACCATGGTAAAGCCCTCTGAAAAGTGTGGTTTGACATAATCCCTGGCAAAGCTTGATATAAAGACTTTGTAGAGCCTACTGAAGCTTCTCCAATTTCAGTTATTACTAGGCATACATGATGCCATTTTCCAGCTGGAATAGTATGGCTACTTCCCTACACACTAAAAACTTGCTCAGAAAGTCCAGTCAGGCCAAAGTAGCTTCTAGATTGACTTCAATATAATTTGGATTGTGGCCTAAATTAAAACATGCCAAAATAGCAAACATCCATCCTTTTCTCCAGATCCACTTTCTGCATCAGTGTTCAAGCTGGGGTTGGATGGCTGACTCAACAGCTCTTCCCTATGAAAGTGCTGTTCTCCAAAAAGTCCTAATAGACTGATTTTTGAAGGTTGATAATGTCATTCTAATACTGACAGCCCTACCGACATTTCGAAGTCAGTAAAAGTTAATCATTTATTTTACATCCATTTGTTCCTGCAATGCCCAAACGAACACTCATGCAGAATAAAGTAATTAAACGGTAACACGCAGAACCCCACGGTGTAAAGCCACTGCTAATTTAGATCGTTCGACTGCGCACCTACAAAAGATTAAAAACATTTCCTCAGCTTCAGCAGAAAGTGGGACATAGCTCAAAAAGGCAGCATTAAGGGTAGGATTTGATTTGAAGGCTTTCTCGGCCAAGGGGATTTAAAACAACATGTTTAAAGGATAACATCCATTAAAAAGTAATGAAAGCTTTCAGCAAAAGTTTTAAGTATCATCTGAATACCTTTAGAATGAAAGGGAAATGAGCAGGATCTGAAAAGCCATGTAAACTGTTCCATGTGCTCCTGCTGCTTTTTGGTAACCGACACGATTAGTATCTTTTTTATACTGGAAGGTTTTTTCAAGTTTTATTACTATTTTTATTTTCGGTGTGCCAAATAACATTAGAAAAATATTGCTGAGCAGATCACTTAGCACTTCGTAATAATGATATGATTTAGTTCAGCTAAACAAAGGGCAATGTATTATCTGACATCCAAATCAAAGTCAGGTTTGATGAACCGTGGGAATGAGAAACACCTGGCTTGGGCCAGAGCTTAATTTCACTCATTTCATACTGCTGCTGCTTGGCATTCATTGCATTGTTTTAGAACAGAGAACATTTAATTCCTTCCACAGCACTCCTCATACTATCTGAATGCCTTTCTATCCACAGTGGACTCATTTTCCCAAGTTTCTTAGAAAATAGAAAAAGCAACATTATCTTCAATTCACAGATGATGAATTGAATGTCTTCTGGAAACAAACCTACATATCTGAGTCTTAAGATAACATCTCCCCTGCAGGATCATCCTTCCCCTCAAAAATAATTTGTTATTGAAGGAGAAAGAGATAAAGTGAGAATGAAAAGGTATAATGTCCTCTGTGGGGAACAAAATGCTATAAAAATTAGAATGATTTGAAGGGATAGTTGGGTGCTCTTAAAATCTGATCAGTCTTCTATGATTAGTATAAATAGACCTTATTCCAGCTCCACTTTGTGCAGACACACAGAAATCACTTTAGGATGAGAAAAAAAGTATTTTCAGTAGACTTCTTCAGTTTATGGAAATAGTTTCAGGCTAACAGAAGTCTTCAAACCCTCAAATTCTGGCTCCCCATTGCCACATATGCTGTATATAAAAAGACCCTGAGATGAGGTCAGTTGGTTAAAACTTGGTTGTAATAATGCCAAGGTCATGGGTTCAATCCCCTGTGTGGGCCATTGACTTAAGAGTTGGATTCGATGATCCTTGTGGGTCCCTTCCAACTCAGAATAGTCTGTGAAATATAGTTAGCTGTTGTGTTTCAGAGAGGTGTCAGCAGGAAACACTGAAGAAAATACAAACTCCTGCTTGCACACTCTGAGCAGCCAGGTAGTCTGCAAGGACACCTGAAGACTCAGCACCACAGCCAAGAGGATGCTCCAGCTGCCTCTGCTGGGCTTCAGTTCCTCCCTCTGCTAAAAGGATGTATCTGCTTGGGACTGGCCACATGAAGGTCCCTTCTGAGAGCAGACACCTTTCTTCTGAACTAGGAATGGTGCCAGTGTTTGCTATAAGGCTCTAACTGCTGTTTATACCTTTCTGTAGGTGCAATTTTGCCCTGCAACTCTCTGTGCTGCTGAGCAAAGGGCTATCTGAACTCCAACGTGGGATTTTTCATTTAAGAACCACTCAGTGCTAGAAAGATGTTACCAGGTAAGATGGAAGGGACTATAATTTTAAATACATGTACTTAAATTCTATTTAAGTAATGAGAAAGCTGCACCTTCTTTGATGTCACAGTGTTGTTATGATCCAATAGCACAGCTTTCTGTAGAAGCTGAGTTGCATGATACTCATTTATGAGGAATTCCACTGCAGCAATAGATGTGCCACAAAGTACATTGCAAGACCAGATAGAAAGGCACTATTTACTCCCAGTAAAAATGCACAGTTTCTTTCCAGATTAAGTGAAAAACCCGATAAGGTCTTTAAAGTATTATCTAATACAAAATACCAGGGCTAATTAATGCTCAACACATAATGGACTACTGTGATATATTACTTGAAATATGGCATGTTTTCTCCTGGTTGATAGTTCAGCATGAAGAGACTTCTTCATGAAAGTATGTGCAAAAGCTGTTTTTTCCAGTTCACAGAAAAAGAGCATTTTTGAAAAGGTTAAGCTTTTAGTCACGAAAGCTTAAAAGTTGCTTCATTTGAGAGGAAGAAAAAAAGCCCATAATTAAAGACAAGAAGTTATTTTTACCATTTGACAATAACTAAATTCTCTTTAAATCTGTGATTGACTTAGATTCAGGAAGATTATACTTAAAGCCAGTAGCTCAGATTTGGAGTTATCATAAGCAACAGCAAAAATGCATTTCAGTCAGTGGAATTATACCAGGATTGTGTTTGCCCATTTTACTTTGACATCTCTAAGTTTATGCCAGCATTTCTGTGGCAGCTGAGAAAACCGCTCTTACTATAAGATATGTAAACATGCATGAATGAAAATCATTATTTGATCACAGTATGCACAAATTCAACATTTCCCTGTGCAAATACCCATTTCTTTAATTAAAAAGTCTTATTTATTTTCTTTGAAAAATAGGTAATGGCATTTCGGGGAATAGAAAATCTGTGTTTTTCAGTTCACCAAATATGAAAGTCTGGGGGAATTTCCAGCCTTTTAATAATGGAAATATAATGGAATAATATAATAGAAAACACAGTCTTGGGCTTGAGATGGATAAAGAAGCACTGCTGGGGTGCAACGGGATAAAAAAGGAAGGAAAGCTGAGCATTTAAATCCAGTCCTGAATTGTTCCTGTCTGCAAACATCCCTGCTCAAGCAGAGCAAGTAACCCAGCACTTCAGACAGTCCCAGCTTAACTGCTGTACAGGAAAGCTTTCCTGAACTGCACACTTAGCAATTTGGTATTCACCTCTACAATGAAAACCTCTCTGTTAGATAACCAGGTTGAGAATTTTTCCCTAATGTGGATACTGTCCATATTTTCCAGAAAATATGGAAAAATATGTTTAAGCTTCACCATTTCAGGATGGTGATTGCACGGATGGCAGCTGACAATGCATGGTTTTTTTAAAAAAAGCTTTTAAAGGGAATCATAAGAACTCCTGGTTCTGTTCAAAATTACTAGGATGGGATACAAAAAGAACTATGGTCATTGTCACTCTCAGTATACACCCCAAAAGCACTGATTCACCCTACATTACCAACCCTCTGCACCCCCTGTCCCCTGGGGTTTGCCTTCAATGAGCTGTTTGTTTCAGGAGGTGAATGTGGGTTGAAATTAATAACAGAGCTGTTGCCAATGGCAACGCTGAAAATCACAGGCGCGATTTTATTTCCATCAAGGTGCAGTTACACAATCCAGGGTGTTCCCAATAAAGCAATAATTCATTTCTGCATAGTATAAAGCTTAGCAGTGTCTGTTAATGAGCCCTAGGTATGCTCTGAGTATCTGAGCTCTCATTTTCCCTGGCTGAGCAGGATCTTTAGGAAAGGGGAATTCACTTCTTGATTGCATGTTGATTTTCAGCTGCACAGAATGCTTTGCTGTCTCTGGGACTACTGAAATATTTGGGGCTCCTAAATTACTTTGCCAAAAACGAGGGCAAAGCTTTTACCACATCTCAGAATGGCTACTTTTTAAAGTAGGGGATAACACTAGATTTTGAAGCTGATCATAAGTGGTGTAACTCCCACCTTCTGCTTAATAGGTTTATCCAACACAGACCCTTCTGTTCTCCTTCTGTCCTAACTTTCCCAATTCCATCGATCCTTTAGACTAAGCCAACCCTTAAACCTGTGTGCTATGAAGCTGCTGTTAAACTCTCAGATGATTGGAAATGGTGAGCACACCAGAAAAGACACAGGGAGAGGGAGAAAAACCCACCAACAATCCAACACACCAAGGAATTCTGTGTGCAATAAAGCAGCTGTATGCAACTCAGTGGCAACCTGCAAACAGCAAGACAAAACCTGCATTCACTGGAGATAATGATAAAAGTGTTTTAAAGCACTGGGTTCACTCATCAGATTCATATTCGAGTAACTACAGCATTTTTTGCTCAGTCTCCTTGAAATAGTTTCAGGGATGAAAGCATTAGACAGGCTCTCAGGCTCACTGTGAATAAGTGAGTTTCAACTGCTTAAATATCAGCAGGAAACCTCCGGAGAGAGCTGGGCCTGCCCTGAGAAACAGCCCAGGCAATGGGGACAGGGAACAACTCTGGCAGCTGCTACACTCTGGCAGTGAGACTCCAGGTGTCACAATTATTCATCCCACTGCTTTGCTCACACATTAGCCAAATGGAGGAGCTTGAACAGAGCAGAAATAATTATTTGGATAATAGCAAGAGATTTTAAATAAGACCAGCAAACTAGCTCAGGAGGTGAGCTTTCCTGACCCTTTATAGCATTTTGACAAATCAGTCTCTTTTTTTGCATTCAGAATGTACAACATAAATATTCTAAATGTGCTTTAGCTGCTGTACAGAGGCAACCACAACAGCTTAATTTCCCTTCAGTAAAGATACTGTGCCTAAGCCACCCTTCACCATTCCTACCAAGAAAAGCCCAAATCAAAATCCCCCAGAAAACCAACCAGAATTATAGCCTTCAAACAATTTAAGAAAATGAGGAGCCTACCATGAATTATATTTTCTGGTTGGTCAATTGGGGTGGTTTTTTGAGGAGGGCGTTCTTTGTTTGTTGGTTGGTTTGGGGTGGTTTTGTTTTGGTTTTTTGTAAGCTGTCCAGCACTAACTGTTGCCTCAGATGAACTAACTGTTCTCAGGTCAGATGAAGGTTATCTCCCTGCCTGGTGCCCACAACACTTACTGCTTAAAGAGCTTCAGGTATCCTTAGATCAGGTAATAATGGCCAATCTTCACAAACGCAGATTTGGGAAGGGCTCACCCCACGTGTGCCCTCCGAGCCTGCGCAGGGGATTTTTTAGGTGAGGCTCAGCGTGCGCAGAACTGGCCCCACCGTTTAAGTCCTAAGGTTCATTTGCCATGGCCGAGCGAGCTTGGACAGTGACAGTGAAGTCTCCTTAGGACTGTCTACAGCACCTGGTACCAACCCGGGCTGACCCTGCTGAGCATCCGAGATCTGACGGGATGGGATGGCAGGGAGGCTTGAACTGCCGGGAACACTCCGTATACTGAGACTTGAACTCGCAACCTAGGAGTCGGAGACCGGAGTGCTCTCCACTACGCCACGGGACTGCCTCCAGATCAGGTAATATGGCTACACTTTACATATGCCACTGAGCAGAATGAATGTTAGAAGAGGAATTACATAAACCAACTTTAAAATCAGTAGGAGCTGCTATTAGAGTGACATCTGCACTCGATACAATTAACATGGTAGGGAAGAGCTATTAATTGCACTGTAGAAAGTACTGTTTGGGTTTCTATTTGTTACTTAGAAAAGCAAAACTAGAAGGGGAAACCAAGAATTAAACCCTGTAGCCTCAGTGCTGCATGTCATCCTATGGGAATCAGAGATAAATGAGTGATGTTGTCTATGTAATAAAACCCATGTGAAGAAATGTGATTGTCTTAAGGGACATCTCTAAAGCACCTGAAAAAGCCCCAGGACACCAAATTGCTGAGTGCAGCATTCAGGTAGCTATTTTATTATCAGTGTATTTCTAAATTAAAGGTCATAAACAATGGCTTCCACTTTAAAAGAAGGTATTCACTTGATTACACTGTACTCGTATCCCACAATAAAAAACAGTGAGAAAAAAATCACTGCAGTGATGTCAGGATAAATTGAAGTAGTTTGATTTTAGCTGTAAGATACCACTGCCTGTTAGGGACACACCTTAAGGCTGTGTACCTCAGTGTACTGCTCAAAATGCTTATTGTGATGTACATTCTTTGCTGGTTTGAAATTACATGAACACAGACCTAGTTATATGCTTATCTCTAAAGCTTGTGTTCTGGAGTTAGGTTTAAATTTTAGAGTTTAGCTGTTAGTCATGTTTCATTATTATGCCATGAAACAGGTATTCTTAATATTTCATAACATGTTCAGTGCCAAAAAAGCAGGTGTCTCATTCCAGTAGTACAATACATATTTCTGTTCTTATCATCTCATTTGTATTGCTTTAGGTCCTTAATAAACTCTTTTCTAGTAACTCTGTGAACAGGATTGTGCATTATTAGAATTTTCCTCAGTTATTTTAAACTAGGGATAGTATGTACAGATATTTATTTTCCTTCATCCTTTATTTTCTCCTTCTCAAGACCTCTCTCAGGAACAGACCAGGCTCATGCTGGGAGATTTCCAGAAGAACACTGGACACAAACATCATTCCCCTCTTTATTTTTACAAAAGTAACAGGTCAGACTAGTCCTCGCCGAAGTCCTAATTCCAGGTGTTAGGCCACTTGATTAAAATCCTTTGCTATTGCTTAAAATAAAATTCAGTTGTTTTAATTTTATTAAATAAAATCAGGTCGTTTTCTTTTTATTAATCTCCAAAGAGATTAGAACTGCTCTGTTACTGCAGAGCAAAGTTCCAAGGTGGTTAATAACTGGAGCAGCAAAGGATGGTAAATGCCACCTCATTACCGAGCCACTGCTTGGGCTCTGCTCACTGGAGGAACTTCAAAGACAGCTCTTCCTTTGGCCAGTCAGGATGGATGTTTTAGCATCATCATTCTCATGCAAAAGTGTGCAAAATTCACAGGGTTGGTCCATCTTGTCTTCTCCTGGCACTGCAATTGTACACTGAAACAAACTGATGGAGATTCTTGCTTGGACCAGAATGGCTGAGTTGCTGCACCACACGAACTGCAGAGAGTCTATTAAATATGCAATTACTGGGGCATTCTCTAAAGTCTGATCAGCCAATTAACAGCACTTTGTATTTTCATGGCACCTTGCCTCAAAGAATTTTAAAATGCCTTTAAATAATAAAGTTCTAGAGCTCTCCTGTAAATCATTTGCACCAGCATACCCAGAAACTGCAGCAAAGTTAGCAGACCACATAAAGCACCTGCAGCTCAGCCTGACAAGTGTCTGTCTGTCTGACAAGACTCTGACATCAACACCATGAGGATACAGCAACATGCTTTGCAGGAATAAACCTGACAATCTGTTGCCACTGGCCTTGTCTGTACCTCCAAAGAAGTGACCCCACAAGGCAAGGTGGGCACACCAAGCTTTCTCTGCCCCACGGAATGACTTGTTGGTTCACTTTCTGGAGACCACAGTAGATACACACAAACATACCACCGACAATCTGTACTGTCAATTTGAATTTGTGGTTAAAACCTTAATTAATCCAGTGAGCACAGTCAAGTTCTCTGTGAAACACATTAGCTATATTATTTTTTTAATAAAATAACAAACACAGAATCCATTGGGTTGGAAAAGACCTCCAAGATCATCAAGTCCGACCCTTGGGCCAACTCCAGTCCCTTTACCAGATCATGGCACTCAGTGCCACGGCCAAGCTCACTTTAAAAACCTCCAGGGATGGGGAATCCACCCCCTCTCTGGGCAGCCCATTCCAATGCCTGAGCACTCTCTCTGCAAAGAATTTTTTTCTGCTCTCCAACTTCAATTTCCCCTGGCAGAGCTTGAGCCCGTGCCCCCTTGTCCTATTGCTGAGTGCCTGGGAGAAGAGACCAACCCCCACCTGGCTACAACTTCCCTTCAGGTAGTTCCAGACAGTGCTGAGGTCACCTCTGAGCCTCCTCTTCTCCAGGCTGAACACCCCCAGCTCCCTCAGCCTCTCCCCACAGCACTTGTGCTCCAGTCCCTTCACCAGCCTCGTTGCTCTTCTCTGGCCCCGCTCCAGCCCCTCAATCTCTTTCCTGAACTGAGGGGCCCAGAACTGAACACAACACTCAAGGTGTGGCCTCACCAACGCAGAGTACAGGGGAAGGGTCACTGCCGTGGGCCTGATAATCTGTGGCTCAAACCAGATCTTTCACAAAGCCAAACTCCATGTAAAAGCAACCTGAAAGGCACATTATAAACCAGACCTCGACCAGGCACACAATCAACTCTGAAGAACAAATGTACCTCTTTTCATACACACCTGGCTACAATGGGCTTATAAATGAGGACACTGGTCCAAGGAAGAAAGGTGAAAACTTTGAACAATTCCTTTCCCCCAATACCACCCACAAAGCTGGGTGCTTGCTGTATCTCATCCTGTTCTGGGATTGTTGCATTATGATCTATGCTTGGGGAAAAAAAAATTAACCATAAGAAAAAATTCTTTCCAACTACTAATTCACCCTCATCCATCTCTACCCAGCCAGAAATCCAGTGACCTTTGGTATGCCATCCAGTGTTGAAAACTGAAATGTCAGAACTAGGCTTTCTGTGCACCAGCAGGATCCATCCAGTGCCCCTCGCTATGCCAAAGCCCAACCAGGAGCCACAACATCCCACAGCAACCATGCAAATGAAATAAAAGAGAAAACATAACGTGATCTAGAAAGAAATCACACAGCCAAGAAAAATGGAAATCCAGTCTCCACTAAGATCTATTCTGATGGTCATAAAAACCTACAAAACATTTCCAAAGCCTGGGAACCAGAGCTCTCTGCTGCTGAACAGCTCCTGCTCCCTTACATGGTCTTTTTCCTCCCTACCACCCAGCTGTCAATGTTCAAACTTTCAAATTACTTCAAATTTTAAGCCTTATCTCTTCCTGTAAATTTTCCTCCCACCAAATAAACGTTTGTGAAAACTCTGGGAACAAAAGCCAGTTCTACTGAGCCAAGATTTACTGCTCTGAACCACCCAACTTGAATTTCTCCGCAATGTTCTGCTCATTTTAGAGATGAAAGCAAACCTCTTTCTCACTCGCAGATCTGAAAAGATCCCAATTGCTAACAGGCTTACACCTTATCAATTATTCATTTTCTGAGTCAGAGTTGCTCTATACAACAGGCAAGAACATTTGAAAGGGCAGATATTATTCTGCAATTAGTTTAATTCTGAAATAACTGAATTATACAAAAGTTATTGCTCTTTTTGAAGAAAGTAGTAGTTGCTATAACTGAGTCTGAATTTAACAATTTATAGGATATGATCACTACTGAAGTAGTTAGGATTTTGCTTTTTATTTCCACCTGTTTTACATATAGGCCTTTTTACCTTTTCCAGGTACAGGGATCTCTAAACTGCTCAGAATTCCTCTCTCTTCCTGTTCAGGGGGTACAGTCCCAATTGCATCAGCCCTTCTCAAAGATTGTTCTCTTAATTACTACTTCCTACAGCTCCAGAAGAACTTAAAAAAAGCCTTAAACTATCTACAGTTTCTTTTTTTTTTCCTGCTTTGAGGTCCACATTTCTCCTGATTTGTTCTGCACAATTCTTCTACAATAAATTACCCAGTATTATTGGTCTCATGTGGCTGCATGCCTTTCATTTTTGTGAACTAAAATCCAACCCTCTTATTGACTGCAGCTGCTTTTAAATACACTTTGGTGTCAGCAGTGATTTACTTTTTAATTATATTATTTTATTTTAGATGAGTGGTCCTATTGTTTCCTTAACAGCTACTTTAAAATCAGTACTCAAATAAATGAAACCTCAGCACCTGAGCAAGGAAAACAACTTAATTCACAATTCCTTAACAAAAGAATTTCCTACAATAACATTCTTGATGAAAGTATCACCACACTTCCCAAATCTTTTACATTTTAGTGTGATGATAAAAGGGGTCATTTCCTTGAAGTATGTTCTGACTGAGCATTCTTGGGAGATTCTTGCTAAAAAGACCAGCAGGGACAATACAGAGATAAGATAATTTCTGTCTCTCTTCCAAAAGCCTGAGAGACTGTTTCACCAGTTTTCTATTTCAGCTGCAGACACGAGTTCTAAATCAAATGCTCACCAAAATTAAAGACCAGGGATTTGATCTTAGGAGAAGGTCCATTTTTGTCCTCTGATATGTGTGTATAATTTGTCTGCAGGAGCACATTTATGCTGCATCTGGGGAAATATGGAGCATAGAGGTAAACTGGTATTTCCCCAGGGAGAGATTATAATCAGTAAAAACAAAACCATCACCATTCATTGCAAATATGTACTGGCTGCAATGGAAATGTGAAGCAAGGATACATTTGGGAATGTTTACCCATGGTCTGCTGGGTTGATTTTAACCAATACTTCTTGAAAAAAATTCTTATGAATGCACCATATATTGCTTTTTTCACACATGCATGAAGTATCAGATATTAAAACTATTTATGTAATCTTACTAAACATCTGATGCACTTCCATTGCACAAAAACATTATGACCACAAATGATGAACATGCCCACCAGTTCCAGATCAGGTAATTGCTTTCAGTTTCTGCACTGCTGGCCGTTATCAGTCTGGCTAAATGAAGAACCAGGGACTGTGCATTTTTGTAACACTTTTTAAAATGCAGAATTGAAAAGTAGCCAAATAATATCTGTGGGCACTATTTCTTCTGAGTCTGTGCATCTGCCAAAAAAACCCCAGTGCAGTGCAAGGGTAACTCCATAGTGAGCTGTGAAATTTTTTTTCCCTATTTTTTCCCGCTCCCATTATCCTTCTGAAGGTCTTTATTTGTTTCTCGCAGCAGTCATCTCCAAAAGAACAGAGAGGAGGGGACAAAGGGAAAGAGCAGATATTTTAGGCCAATGAGCGAACAACAACAAAGTAGTTGCTGTGAGGGTCTTGACATTACTTGGAATTTGGGCCTATTCACTCCTAGAAATGTGTTTGGTTGCTGATGAATGTGTTACAATTGGTCAAAATCATTTTCCAAGGAGCACTTTCCAGCCTTTGTGCTCCTCTGCCCCTGAACTCTGCAGAAGTGCCAGGAAGAAGCCAGTGGTCAGCCCTGCAAGAGCAGCCCAAGAAAGCACCAACCCCCTTTACCCATCACAGCTCCAGCTGGACCGGAGCTCCGACCCTTGCGGAGATGTCCAACCTGCAGGTGCCCTCCTGCTCTCCCTGCAGGCACAGAACAGCACTGAGCTGGCTTGAAGTGTTTGCTGGCTGTTTGCAAAGGGCACTCTTACATCCTTCAGCCATGGCTTGGGATAGAAAATGAGCCTCAGATAAATGCTACACATGTAGTCCATTTATTTCAGGGCAAACCCTTCCTTTCAGGTATAACCATTTACCTGCTGACACTGAAAGCTTTACAAGCATTTGTGAGGATGGAATCTAACTTTTGTCATTAAAGGCAAGAGGCCAAGACTTTGTTCCTACTGCAATTCCTTGCTAGTATTAGAGCACAGAGGTCTTACAATATTCATTAGCTCTGTCTGTTTTGGTTTTGGCCTCCTGTTTGCTTACCTAGACCAACAAGGGAAGATATATGACCCGCACTTTGGCCACACCAACCCCCTGCAGCGCTCCAGGCTGGGCACAGAGTGGCTGGAGAGCAGCCAGGCAGAAAGGGACCTGGGGGGACTGAGTGACAGGAAGCTCAACAGGAGCCAACAGTGTGCCCAGGTGGCCAAGAAGGCCAATGGGATCCTGGCTTGGATCAAACATAGTGTGGCCAGCAGGCCCAGGGCAGTGACCCTTCCCCTGTACTCTGCGTTGGTGAGGCCACACCTTGAGTGTTGTGTTCAGTTCTGGGCCCCTCAGTTCAGGAAAGAGATTGAGGGGCTGGAGCGGGGCCAGAGAAGAGCAACAAGGCTGGGGAAGGGACTGGAGCACGAGTGCTGTGGGGAGAGGCTGAGGGAGCTGGGGGTGTTCAGCCTGGAGAAGAGGAGGCTCAGAGGTGACCTCAGCACTGTCTAGAACTACCTGAAGGGAAGTTGTAGCCAGGTGGGGGTTGGTCTCTTCTCCCAGGCACTCAGCAATAGGACAAGGGGGCACGGGCTCAAGCTCTGCCAGGGGAAATTGAAGTTGGAGAGCAGAAAAAAATTCTTTCTAGAGAGAGTGCTCAGGCATTGGAATGGGCTGCCCAGAGAGGGGGTGGATTCCCCATCCCTGGAGGTTTTTAACCTGAGATTGGCTGTGGCACTGAGTGCCATGATCTGGTAAAGGGAGTGGAGTTGGACCAAGGGTTGGACTTTATGATCTCAGAGGTCTTTTCCAACCCAATCGATTCTATGATTCTATATTTAGGGGCTCCATTCTTGTGCAGCCCACAGAGGGCTTCAGGAAAGCACAGTGCCAGCAGTTCAGAATCCATACCACCTACCTACCACTTAATTCCATTATCTTTACAACTACATTAGCTCTGATGTGTCACAGAAATCTCCAGGGCCTAGAGATGACTTATGAATTAATTATCTGAAGCATAAGCATTAAAAAAATAAATTCAAACTTTATGATTTCTTATTCTATTTAATTAACATGCAAAGAAAAATAAAGGCGTTCAGCAAGTTTTCATGTCCACGTTCACAAATCTTTGTGCCAGAACAAAACTCTGAAGGTGAAAAGAAAGCTTTGTGCATATTGCAGTGAACATGGAATTTCAGTCATGTGGATTTATGTGGAGCACCACAATGAATGTTCTGTGAAGTGAGACAAACTCACCAACAAAATGTCATAGATGTTTTCGTTAGTAATAACACAAAGTCAAAGACAGGATCCATCACTGTGTTTGGAAAGTTCCTGGAGCCTTTTGGGCTCTAAGCCTAATAATAAAATAAAATGGATGTGTTCAGCAGCTCAGGCTGTTTGCAGCTTTGGGGCCTCCAGATAGCCAGTCACACTGCACATCACAGTCACTCACACACTCCAAGTGCAAAGAACCACCTGGCGAGATGCAGCAAATTGAGCTATCTTTGTAATCATCATGGTTAAAAGAACTGTGACAGATTCTTGAAGATAACATCCTTTTCTCCCTTTTATTATGCTACATCTGGATGTTCTGAGCAGCTTCAAAAATGATTTCACCTTGATTCATTTAGAGAGGAAAAGAAGAAAAAATGAAACAAGATTCAGAGAAGTATTAAGGGTATTGCTGACATCTGTCTCAGAAAATCTAAAAAGGTTGAGAAATAGCGGATTCATTTATCTCAGAATGATACCTGTGAAATACAATGCTAAGGATTTCCATGAGTCAAAAAGGACCTTTCTAGAAAGAGATCAGGAAAAGGGCTTAATGGTCTTCAGACCCAGCTGCAGTGGGACAGGCTGTCTTCTATTGGTCTAACTTCCAGGTCTCACAGCAGACAAATTCTCAGAAGAGACATCTAATAAGAATCACTGTTCAACTATCCATTTAGAAATTTATGTTGGTTTGTATTTTAACGTAAGAACCTTTGGACACATCTTTGCTCTTTTGAGAAGCAAGAGGCCTATCATGTTCATCAAAATTCAAGTATTTATTTTTTCCAAAAACTTGGGCTTTTATTCCAGGGTGTGAAATTGAAATGCTTTACAGGGAATTCGGCCTTGGAAAACCCAGCTCTTAAAGTCACCACAAGTTATTGCTGCTATTAAGGTGTGATTGATGAAAATCCAAGTTTGTTATGAGCTTGCAATGCTGGAAGGTGGGATTTTCCATTTTAGTAGGATATAGCTTTTCTTAAAGTAACTTAAGTGAAAATAATCAACTGCTTATTCATCTTTGAAGTGTAATTTTTTTCTGGAATACATTATAACTGAAGGACTTATTGTTAAACACAATGCCTGAAATGATTCCCCTCCAGCATCCCCCATAGTGATTCCCATCTAGCTCAGCAGACATCTGATGTCTGGGGGTCTGCAGAACAATCTCTTCTGAGCACTGTCAACTGAGCAATGAGCATGAAACTGGTTAACACCTTCCCCAGACTTACCTCCTTATCCATACACTGCTTCTCTAACATCTGCCTGAGGGGTGATCTGTGTTTTCTTTCACAGCAGTAAAGGACTTATTCTCTTCCAGGTATGCAGGAGTCGAGAGAACTAAAATTCAGTAAGAGCCTATTTATCCAAGTGTTTGACATTTCTTGACAGTCTTGTGAGAGTCCAAGGATGATAAAGAATATAATACTGTTATTTGGTATGAACTATTCATTTATTCATTTTACAGACATAACTGTAGGCAAAGTTCTTGTCATAAAGTTCTTATTCTCTGATGAGTGGAGCAGTGACTCTTGAATTACAGCTATTCTTGTGCAGGCTAATGTACAATATAGTACTTCTACTACATTGCCTTAAAAAGAAAAATAACCATCCTAATAGCTTGAGAAATTATTTTAGAAGAATCAGATCTCTGTTTATTGAAATAACAGAGCACTAGCCATTAATAGTATTTAAAAGTTAGTAATACTGTTATAATTCTGCTATTTTATGTCAAACATAAAAGCAACTTTTCAGTAACACATTTCAACCTGCAGTTTAAGAGCTGTAATTCCTTACATGCATTCAGCCAATATACTATGTAACATAAATATGCAATTTTATCACACAGCAGTTACAGCAAGTGTGAGTGTATTGTTTGTATAAACAGGACTCTGAAACCTTCTGTTTACACATACATGGGGGCATTTTAAACAATAATAAATAGAAAAAGATTGGTATCTTTTCTACTATACTTCACATAAGCACAGCATAAATGTCTTCATTCAAGCGTTTGTCTTTATTCATTGCAGTAAGTTTTGGTTACAAGTGGAACTTTTATAAGTGATTCCTTCTTTTGCCATGGAAACATGGAAAACAGCATGCATGGAAACTGGGAGACATAGTCAATGAGGGGTAGATATGATTTTTAAATAAATAATAAGAAAATATTAATTCAATGAACACACTGAATCAGTGAACATGGAGATACTTTGCTACTGTAAAATATGAAGATGCAGCTTTTGTACATACTCTTAAAATCTGCAAGTCCTAATCTAGTTTCTAACATATCCTAAATCCACAGGTAATCTGTGCTTAAAGTAGAGGTGCAAAGATAAATGCACACTAAGCACAAGACTGATAACTGATCCTTAAGAACAGGCTCTTCTCTCTCTTGGCAGCACTTTTCTGGGATGACACTATGACAGGAATGCTGCCTTGGAGGGGGGAAGATGCCACCAGGGATTGAGCTCCCCGATTGTCCTGCCCCACCTGTGGCTGTGCTGGCATGATGCTCAGTGACCCCAGCGAAGGGCAGTGCCACTGACTGAGCTGTGAGAGCAGGGCAAGGAAAGGGAAGGCAAAGAAGAAACATTCCTATGCAATTACCCTAACTGAGTAAATGAGAACCAAAAATTAAAATCAATATTCCAGTGCTCTAAGGCAGAGCAAGAGCAGACGTGTCCAAGGTGCAGACCTCTCTCTATTGCTGAACAAAGACAACTGAAACAGGATTTCCAGGAGGAGTGGACTTGACCTGGGAGGCTTGTATAAGCATGAGACATGTAGTGGTTATCAAAACAATAACTTGTTAGTTGAAATTAACCTTGATAAATTGCATTACTGACATTTTTGGAGCCTCTTTTCAAGCAGTCATATTAGCAGTCCTTTCTGTGTTGTGTGCTGCAATGCAGAATAAAATGTGACTTCTTGCTTTTGGTTTTAGAGACTTTCAATAGCGTTAAACATGCTATCCCTGTTACCTTGTCTCAGCTAATTAATATCCCAAAACATGATGAAAGCACACCAGTGTGGATTCACTAAAAGGATGGTATTGGTGGGTCTATAGTGACCTGTTGTATGTGTGTTGCAAGAACAATCAAGTCTTTTGTTAATGAACACATTCACATCCTAAGCACTAAAGTCACTGCTTTATCCTATAATACTGCAGTGATTAACATTAATTAACTTTCACACATGTTATGAGAGCCATAGTAATGCAACTTCATCTTCCTGCCTCAGTATTATTCTTGTTTACTAATTCATACGCAGTTATAACTATCTTATTACTCCTCTTTCCTCCCCATATATTTTTAACATCCTGTTGCTTTTTGGCTTGATAGCTGCCTAGGGCATGGATTATCTCTGTCTTACGTGCCTATAAAAATATAACACATCTGTGCCTAGAGGCACTGCTCAGGTCTTTAAGGCACTGCTGCAGTAGCAAAAATCAATAATACCTGGTATAGCAGAAATGAAAGAAGGTTATTATATGTTAAACCATTCAGGAATTAATGGCTTTGTAGGTATGGCAACAGAGGTCCTTCCAAACTCCCTTCCTTTATCCTTGCTGATTGTCCAAGAGGATTTCAACTGAGGGACAGGTGATGGTTTCTCTCTGTAGGACAAATTAGTCCGTGCAGGTCTCCTCGTTGCCATAGGCAGCCTAGTTTAAGGCTAGTCTGGGTGTTTATGCACCGGGCTACGATCCATGAGCAGGGGGCAGACACATAGCCGTAGGTTTCACTTCTCAGAACTCGGCTTTGGGGGTTACTTAGTCCCTGACTATCTGGTTAAACTCCTCTGGTTTTGGAGTCATCTTAGGTCATTGCATGCTGCCCACAGCGTTCCCAAAGCCACTCTGCTTTCAGAGGAAGCGTCTCTATGTGCCTTACTCCACAAGTGGTCAGCTGTACCCTACTCGTCAGAAGGATTTTCAGTCAGTCTAGTCCATCAAAGCAGCTACTGTGCTGTTAAATACCAGAAACTGTGACTAGCAAAAAAGGTGAGTCATTTGCACAATAAACACAAGATTTTGCCATCTCATCTAAAGCCACAACCGCAGGCTGCTCTTGGGAAGAACACGTTCTTATCCCAGAATCATGAACACAGAGAAACAGAAGGAGAAAGAGAAACGAGGGAGGAGAAGACAGCACTTGGATTAAGGCAGTATGTTAAAGCCATATTAAAGCATTATGTCATACATTATTCTTTTGTTACTGCAACTTGTTAAGTGGTATTCATCACAGAACATGAAATCAGTTCTGAAATGTCTGAGACACTGAGTAAATCAAGGGTTATTATCATTACAGTTGAATGGCACCTTTGCAGTGAACCAATACTAATTTACTGAGGTCGGAAGACATTGAAGAAAAAGGTATTTCTTTTCATTAATTCCTTCAAACTTTGGGCGGTTTTCTGCTGGAAATACACTAGTTTCCCATCTAGCAAACTTGGGAGCCTGGGATCTCATTTAATGTGCTCCTGACTGCTGCTCAAAGGTCTGCCAAACCCAGGAGGAGCACACAGCATATGTTTCTAACGGGGACTCAGCTTTTCGCTCAAGCCGTGACTTTTAGGATTGTTTGGCTCCCTGCCATGGAGTTGGGCTGAGGCCGAGTGTCCCTCCCGCAGCTCTGGGTTTCCAAGCTGCCTGTTGGCTGTGGCAGATGCAGCATCGTGGGCTCCTCGCAGCACTGGGAGCCTCGCCTGGGTTTAAGGCTCCTCCATCCCCCTGGCCAATTTTCCGAGGGTTGAGGACAGCCATTACTGTCTCATTTTTGGAAAACAAACATGCAAACAACAACTCCCAACACAAAACAGCCCCACAGAACTAGAAAAACCATTCCAGTTCACTGGAAAAGCAAATACTGTGCTGCTCCTGAATATCTCTGAACAGCTGATGCAGCTGTCTTAGGCTGTATGTTTATTTTAGGCCACTCTGAGTTCAGGCACTATTACAATTGCCCACACATGTCAGAGTCAGTCAGGCCTCTTGACTGGATGAACCAAAGCACCTGAGATGCTGGAAGAGCATCTTAAAATCCTCCACACATGTTACAAAACCATATGTGAGCACTTAGGAATGTCCCTCTTAAAAACCACTACTATGCCTCTATATTTCCATAGGCTGTTACTGCTGATTAGGAGATTAAAATGCAGAAAGAGCCCTTATTAAACAGAAAAAGTAGTTCAGTTCCATCCTAAAGTCAATTAGCATCCTAAACTGGATTTCTAAGTATATTTTAAAGAGAAACAGCTGTTATTAAGCCACTAGATATTTTGGCTTAAAATGGACTACAAAGTAGGCAATAGTCTCATTTAAACTGCATGCAAAAGAGATGTGGGAGGCAGGACTGTTATCTGCATTATGCATGACTCCAATTCTGCCTCCTTGTGCATATAAACCCCATTCTGTAGAGAGGCATTATCAGAATAATGCACAAGAACGTGTGAGAGTGGTCTTGGTTTGGCTCCTCTGTGGGGTTTTTGAGGAGCATGTGGCTCTATCTTACATGGAGAGTGCATCCTGCCAACAAACTCCCCAGCAAAATGTCTGTATCTAAGTGATGCCAACCACATTTCTGACTAAGGTTTTTGTACATCCCCTACTTGTCAAAAGAATTGTTCTTGCCTTCAGTATTTAACCCCACATATCCAATTTCCTTAGGGTAAGTTTGCAGTATTGGGGAATTTATGTATGTCTAAATAAAACTATTTGTATGGTCGGCTCATATGCATGCATAGGGAAGTCTATCTGAAAATCTGGCCCTTAGAGTATGAACTAGTTAAATAAAAATGTGTGTTCTGTAGTTGGGAACACAGATTTCCTATGAGGAAATATCTCACTGAAAACAGTATTTCACAATTTTCACATTGGAAAGGTTTGTACTGCACCCTCCTGCCATGAACAAATCAAAATGTTTTACTCTGTCAGCCCAGACACTTTGGTTTATCATATTTAGATGCAAAGTTATCTCAAGAGAAAAAATTAGGTTGAATGTTGAATAAAAAATGAGTTACATTCATAATCCTAACAAATGTGGATATGCTTAAAGATGTGTTTTGTTGGCAACCTTTAAATATTCAGTTCTCTCATTTGCCTCAGAATCATTCTGCTCTCTGAAGAAAGATAAAAATTGTAGCTTGCAACTCTTCTAGTCTGAAAAAAAAGAACTGAACTGACCTTTTTGAAATCCACTGAAGACTCCTTTTGTCACAGCTGGTCATTCCCTGAGTAACACAAGGCAGCCTCCTCCCTGTTCTGCACTGTGTCTTGTTAGGTTTTACAACACTTAGGAAAATGAACATTGATTACTGCACTTTGCTCATGGACACACTCTCACAGCCGAGCTGACTGTCCCTCTCCTCCGTGTGTATCCCCACTTACAATGCTGCAAAAGGATTCAGTGAAGATGTGCTGATAAACGTCAGTGCTGTTCATAGGTGGAGGGATCTACAAATGAGATGTGTGTGCTTGAACTGAGCTGTCGATTAAAACATTTTGGAGGCTTTTCTCTTGGCAAAGAGCTACGCTCAGTTACATGTTTATAAACAAGTTTACACAGCTTTTAAAATTCTATTTTTCCCCAGATGATGCAGTAAACACTCAAATACATTAGAGATGAGCCATACGTAGAAACAAAATAAACCTCCCGATTAAAAAAAGTAGAAAAACAAACATCATAAAAAACCAATGGAGTGGAAAAAAAATCACCAGCCATGTGCTGACTTAGAATATATCAGACTTATTGGCAGCTTCCGTGACTTTGCTTCTCTAACACAGTGGAGGGACATTGTGGCCACCAGTCTGAGCCCTGATACAACTGAGACTGAAGGAGTGCAAACAGCCCCCAAAGTCCCTTTTGCCACAGTCATTCTCTTTGTTGTGTGGAGTGCTCTTTGCCTGCACATTCAGAACTGTAACAAAACACCAAAAGAGTAGTAAGGTGTGCTGGTTTAGAGGTAAACCAGCAGGAGAAATGAGCTCAATACGAGAGAGATTATAAGTCAGAGCTACAATTTAATAATAATAATACNTCCATACCACATTAAATCATCTCAAAGGGGGTAAAATCCAGTGTGTGAGAGTGGCTTAGTCAGTTCCACTATGCCTGAAGTACAGAGAAGGACATGCTACAGCTCTTCTAATATCCTAGGCCTTGCTCCCGCTGCCGCTGCTTGCATTTTGTTTGAGTTTCATGGAAGTAGAAACATTTTGTTGTTACTCTTTCTGTTTCTTGCTGGGTGTCTTTTAGAGTACTTATAGATCTAGAGTAATACACTTTGTATTAATTGGGGAGTGGGAGGTTATTTCTTGTTATATATATATAACTTGTGTAAGTGTGTGTTATATTGTAGTTTTCTCTTAATTTTTTCTGTATAAATACATGTAGTTAGTTTCAGCATAAACCTGGTTTAAAGGTTTTTTTTTTCCTCTCCCCCTTCCCCCTTCTCCCCTTTTCACTCTGTCTTGGACAGTTGGCATTTTGCCAGCTCAACCCAAGACAATGGGCATTTTTTTTCAGAATTGCCAGTGACCCCAGATTTCAGATATTGCTAGGTTTAAGTGCATTAGTCACTTAGACAGAATGCTGATTGTTTCAGTGTTTCTTACTTTGTTATATTATATTGTTATATTACAATACCTTGTTGTTTGTTACAGCATTCAGAGAAGGCCACAGCTCACTAAGGCTCCTGGTCACCAATGGAAGAACTGAGGGAAGATGCTGTGTGTCAATATGCAGCTACACTGGACTGAGGCGGCCCTTACAGACAACACTTTGCAAAAAAATGCATAAATGCAAGTGATGACAAAAATTCTCAAGCCTTTGCAGCAAAGCTGACTGAGGTGAGAGGTTTCGCCTTTGCTCTGCAGGTGGCCCCACATTATTTGCTAAAATCTAGGGGTTGCTATAGTCTCTTAAGCCTCCACATGGCTCTTCCTGTTCTAAGGATGCCCGAGCTCCTCCAGCAGCTCCAAGTGAACAGGTTTGACAGTTTCTGCCTGGAGTTATTGCTTCTCTCTCAGGCCTATGTCAGTAACAACTTCCATTAGTTCCCCTCAGAGGCACTGAATAGATGGGGTAATTGGGCTTTGTGGGGATTTTGATGGCCCCTTTGTTTTCTTTTTTTCAGTTGTACTGACCATTAGAGTCTATTCCAGTTACAAGGAGCAGATGGGTAGAGGCTCATTTTTGCCTCATGTGATGACATACCAGGGGAGCACAAAACTTCGATGTGCTTTGCCATGCAACACAGATACTTGCAGGTGAAAGAACTATTTAATAGATGGGTACTCAAAGCAGATACTGAATATTTCTATAATGCACGTTCAAACAAAACAAAACAAAACAAAAACAAACAAACAAAAACACAACAAAAAACAAAACCCCCAAAAGATCTCTCTTCTCCACTGCACTGTTTCTGAAAGTGCCCTCCCTGGTTCCTCACATGTCTATTTGAAATAGCTCTCTTATAAATACAAACAGTGCTCATGTGTGACCACCCTCTCTCTTTCTGGGAACTAAGGGGTATTTGCATTTATAAACTGCCACCAAAGTCTTCTAGAAGGAAATCAAAGTCTCTCACTTGATATGCTTTCGGTCTGATAACTGATTTTTTTGTGTAAATACTCACATTTTCAACAGCTTCTCAGTTCTGAGGTATTAGCAGCCTAAGACATTAGGAAAACTAGGGCAGACAAGATCAAAACAATGACATTTTAGCAAAGAAAGATGTAGTTGAGAGTTAATCCTGAAACTGAGCTACTGAATTCAGTGACTGGAGCACCTGCCATGCAAGGAGAGGCTGAGAGAGCTGGGACTGTTTGGGCTGGAGAAGAGAAGGCTCAAGGGTAGGAAAGATGAAGCCAAGCTCTTCTCAGTGATGCCCAGTGACAGGAACAGAGGTAATGGGCACATACAGGGAATTCCATTTAAAAAATACGAAAAAATTTGGGCGGGGGATTGTTTGTTTGTTTTGGTTCCCAGGGAGTGTGGTCAAACACTGGCACCATTGTCCAGGAATGTTTTGGAGCCTCTTTGGAGGCTCTCAGAAAACACATCCCCGAGCACTGTGCTCTGGCTGAGCAGGGAGCTCGGGCCAGATGGTTTCCAGGGTTCCTCCCAACCTCAACAGTTCTGTGCTTCTCCCCCGACTCTCTCAAGAGTCCTCTCTGTGCTTGCACTTCACATCCTTTCAAATGGCCCATTCCTGTACATTGACACAGGAAGAAATAATGGAAAGCATTTCTCAGAAGTGCAGCGAATCTCATCCAGTTGTATTCAAAAGTTTCATATAAACTAGCACTGAGGAAAAACAAAGGACACTCAAAGGCTTTAAATTCACACTTCAGCAACACAATTAATTTTCTTGTCAAAGACAGAAAAAGTGATATCAACCCAGCTGCAAAAAGGTTACAGACAGAGCCCTTGTCTTATGCTCATAATTAAATATTTCATTTACAGTTATCAAATGTTAATTAGAATATGTTTCTGTCAACCTTCTCTAGGAGTCCATTTAGCAGGCAAAACATTTCTGCCAAAAAATCTATTGCCATTCGATTGAAGATAATATTTTGCCTCATATTTGCCTGAAATGAATTCTCTTGGTATTTTTTAACTCTGTTGTTTCTGACTCTCTTATTCCCGCACCACACAGATATGCAGGATGAACACAAAGCACAAGTAGCCTCATTATTTTTATTATTTACAGCATGGTTACAATAAAGCATCTTTATACTTCTCTGACAGTACCAAGAGATCTTCATTTGATGCCAGTAACAATGTTTTGAGGACTGTGCACACACAATCTGTTTTAATTTGGTGTGCAATCTGAGAATATTTTCAATATATTGAAGATCTATGAATGAGCTTTGTTCCTCTGGTCCTTAGACTACCCAAATATAAAAACCAGCTGGAAAAAAATCAATCAAGTGTAACTCTTTTCTTAATTATCTTTAACAAGAATTAACTGTTGCTCTAACTACAAGCTTAGAAAAATATATGCCTTTTTACCAACTGCAAACCTCCAATGGTTCTTAGTGGAATGAATTCCAGAAGATCCAAAAATGACTACTGTCAGATGGCTTTTTTCTGATTTTATTCACATTGAGAAAACTAAAATATCAAATATTTCCAACAAACTAAAGAAAAAGATATAAAAATTTGTATTTTTTTGGCCCTATGAATGAGACATGAATTGTAGGTACCCCAAGACGGCTGTTTCAATTCATAGACATTTAATAACAAAAGATACAGATTTTGTTTTATAATCAGTGTTTTTGAGCTGACATTTTAGTGCAGTTACTTAGGAATTTGTATTTCAATTTAATATATATGGCATCTTATATATAAATCATAAGTAACACAGTATTAATTATGCCTAACAAATTACATCTCTAATGGGCCAGAAAGCTCATTGAAATGAAACTAGAATTGAATTTACCAGAGCCCAATAAAAGTATCAGAGGTCAATAAAATATTTTATTTCATTTTACTTCAATATGATTTCTGTTATTACTTGGCAAAAAACTCTGCTTGAACTTTAATGTGAATGAATCTCCAATATAAATCCCTCAGAAAAGCCTTATCTTAGATTTCAGAATCAAAGAGCTATAAAGTACAATGAGGAACATGAAAATGTACTTCCAAACTGGAGCACACCAGAGAAAAAAGGAATGTGCATTGGAAATTCATATTCAGTTTTCCTGCAGCCAGATGTGTTTGAAGGCCACTGTCACACTGTCCTGCACATTTCATAGAATCACAGAATCATAGAATCAGTTGGGTTGGAAAAGACCTCTGAGATCATCAAGTCCAACCCTTGGTCCAACTCCAGTCCCTTTACCAGATCATGGCACTCAGTGCCACGGCCAAGCTCACTTTAAAAACCTCCAGGGATGGGGAATCCACCCCCTCTCTGGGCAGCCCATTCCAATGCCTGAGCACTCTCTCTGCAAAGAATTTTTTTCTGCTCTCCAATTTCCCCTGGCAGAGCTTGAGCCCGTGCCCCCTTGTCCTATTGCTGAGTGCCTGGGAGAAGAGACCAACCCCCACCTGGCTAGAACTTCCCTTCAGGTAGTTCTAGACAGTGCTGAGGTCACCTCTGAGCCTCTTCTTCTCCAGGCTAAACAACCCCAGCTCCCTCAGCCTCTCCCCACAGCACTTGTGCTCCAGTCCCTTCTCCAGCCTTGTTGCTCTTCTCTGGACCCACTCCAGCCCCTCAATCTCTTTCCTGAACTGAGGGGCCCAGAACTGAACACAAGACTCAAGGTGTGGCCTCACCAATGCAGAGTACAGGGGAATTTACATGTCTATTAATAGAGTGGAGCTGAGCAAGGCAATATGTGCTTAAAGACCAGTTCAGATGACCAGTTTGAATGGCAGTGGAACATTATTTGCATCTCACTTGGGCCCATCCAAAGAAATTCTCCTGCTGCATCCATCCTGCAAAATGTCCTATGTGGGCACAAATCTGCTGCCAGTGGTGAGGGCCTGAGGACAGACAGGGTGCAGGTTTCACCCAGGGATGGGAAATCCTAAAAGAGAACCCAGACAGTTGTTTGGGGTGTGTTGCCCAAAATATTCTGGCACATTGTCTTGGGTTGAGCTGGCAAAATGCCAACTGCCCAATACAGACTGTCATAACACACCCCTATCAGAATTCTTCTAAGGAGTTCTAAATATCCTGTTAAAACTCCTAGTTTGTTCTCATGTACTTTTATCACTGCTACTACAAAGAAACTAATTTAAAAAAAAAACAACAGAGCAAATGGGAAGCCACATCAAGCCATTTCACCAGTGTGATGCTAATAAACTCTCTCAGTATAAACATATCATTTGTATTCATTATTCTTTGTGCTAGATTGCAGGTTTTAGGCTATTGCACAATATAATGATTATAGAGTACCAATAATTAATACACATTTTTATCCTAAAACCTTTTTCTCCCCAATAAGGAGCTGTTTTCTCTCCAGGCCTCCCAAAGTTTCCTTAGATAAGGTATCCAGGCATTATCCATTCTTTCATTGGAGAAAACCTGAGAACTCTACAGAACACAATTGGCTGTGTCAAAGCAAGATGACACATTTTTACAGCTGACCACTCCTGCTGTGATTAGCTGTTGTGGATTCTGCCCACACCTTAAAAACTTCCTCTAGAAAATATTCAGATTGAGAGCTATACCTCTGATGTAAGTAAAAATCATTCTGTTGACTTAAAAGAAACTATAAAGCTTAGAAATTAGTGTAATGTGGTGGGGCAGGAGTTGTTTTGGTTCCTTTGATATTTTTCCTACTATTCTGTCTCAAATCTTTAACTACTCCTTAACAATGAAGTACTGATGCATGTGGGGAAAAAAACAACTGCTATGAATTTACCTGCAGAAAAAATAAATTTATATTTCTCACAAATGTTCTGCCAGTAGGTGACTATATGACAACAATAAGGACATAAAAAAGCCATCAACAAGCTGGAGAACATGAAAAGGTGGCATCATCTTTCTAACCCCCAGCACATCATCAGGCCCAGCCTGGCAGCACCATTCAGAGTGAAGAAATAATTCATTCCCCAGTGCCAAGGAAATAATTCATTCCCCAGTGCCAAGGTAGTCTGTGTAACTCCAGAAAGCAGAACAGAACGTGGTGCATACTCAAATATTTAAACGTAAGTTGACATCAGCCACTCCTTTTAGTCCAGCTTGTGAATAGTTACAATCCCTGACAGCTGCCCATTTGCCCATGACCTTAAATGCACTGAGCATGTGACCACCTTGAATGACCTTATTTCCTCTCAGTAACTAACAATTATAAATATTTATGGGCTTACACTTGAAAAGAAGAAGATATGATGAACTAGTGAGAACCTCAGCCTTGGTCCTTGACTTTCCCTTTCCTTTCTTGATAAAATGTGTTTTCTTTCCTACAGCTTTGCCTGATTTATACTGACAGCATGCCAGGCTTTGGTAGAAAGATAAATCCCTGCTGTTCATCACCCAGCACCTCCAACTGTTCTCTGGGAGCTCACGTGGAGTGTGAACAGGCCATGGAAATGCCGCATCCCTGGGCCGGGTGAGCGGGTCACGGGCACGGCCGAGCTGCGCGTGGACAGGTTGGCTCAGTGATTAATGTTTAGAAGTACCACACAGTTGCAGCTCCCACTCAAGTCAGACGTTTTTATTACAAAAATTAATGAGGGAAAAGATCAATTAATGTTGTAATTATCTCTCTTCTGTTTTCTCAGAATGTTTGTGTGTGTTTTAATGATTTAACAGCAGAGACAGAGCAGGTGGCCACAGGGTGAAGGGAAGGGGTGACTGTGGCCAATACTCCAGAGAAATCAGAGTTATGAGAGGAAGAAATGTGCGGTTAGAAAAAAAGAGAGAATCTGGAAAGCCAGTGGGGCAAAAGGGATATAAAGGCTGTTTCCAACTGAATTGGCAGACAGTCAAGGCCTGTCAGAGCAATAAGTGCAGTAAAACTGAAACTGTCAGGCACTGTTAGTCACTGTGTTCATGTGCTGCTGCCACTGGAAGCGTTTAAAAGAGGTGTCAACCACTGCTAGTTAAAAATACAACCCCTGCTGTACCCGCCCCCAGCCCACTCCAACCACAACATGACTGAGAGGGAAAAAATAAAATCATGCTACTCTACTTGCACTTTTGCCCTGTGGGTCCCAAGCAGGGTCAGAGAGGAGACTGCTCAGGTTCATTTTATGAAAGAGCAGCACAACGATGCTCCTCTGGCATGACTGGAAACACACTGGACAAGGGGATGCTGAACCAAAGGATTTTTAAAGGCTACAAAGGAACAGAGCCACTATTTTGTAGGTGGATAGATAAAATATTTTTGAGTTGATTCTTATTTTTAGCCTGTCTGATACTGAATAATCTATTTGTAAGGTGTGTTATTCTTCCTGAACAACCAGTGACATCACTGATGAAGGTTTCTGAAGTATCATAGGAAAATTAAAAAGCTTTGAACTGCCACCCATGCCTGGAGCTGCCACTTGTTGAGGATCCTACAACCTCTGGCAGCACAGAATTGCACTATATTGCTGAAATATTTATGTAGGTAATAAAGCAGGGAAAATGGTATTTCCCTAATAACAAGAGAATATGGCAATCCATAAAAAATTGGTACAAGAGACACTTGCACTTTAAAAGATGATAAATAATACATAGTGTCTCTGATCACACTATTATTAAAATTAATATGTAAAAATTATATATTCTCAACTGCAATCCTAGGAAAGGCTGTAATTTGCTGACTCAGATGGAATGCTCTGATCTGCAGATTTCCTCCTTTCCCAGTTCCCCAAGAACAATGCCTCAGCACACAGCTATGTATAACCTCAGCAGCAATTTGGAAAAAAAAAATACAAGGAAACCTTGCTAAAAATTTTTAATATGAGGCAAAATTTGGCAATGTGTTGTAGAAAGTCAAGAACAGATCAATTGTACTTGCAAGGATCACTTGGTAAGTTCGATTCATTCACTGCAGAGGTTTATAAATACATTTAAATACAATACTTGAGTTTTAGGAATAAAGCATACAGAATATATAATTACAAAAATAGGATCCCAGAAAAATAATTCTGGAAATGGCTTAGGAAACTGCAGCTAATCAAGTAAGATGAACCATGAAAGATCACTAATTCAGACTGTAGTGTATAATCTGGCAAATAACATGTAGAAGAAAGGAAATTACAGCATTTGTTATCAAATTATGTGGACAAATACCAGTACTGGCTACCACATACAGGGGAAAAAAACCCAAATTGAAAAACACCAAAAAAAAAGCACCCAAGTGAAGGAGGCAGAGGGAGAAAAGGCTTTGTAAAAATTCAAAAATATCCAATATTGAAAAACCCCTCTAAATGAAATACTTAGGACATTTGATTTAATAAACTCCTTTGTGGAAATGTTACGGAATTGATTCCTGTCTTTTACATCTTAACTGTGAAAAGAGTTCAGATAGTAGCTGGTTTCTCAAATCTGATACGCAAAACAAACAACCAAAACCCCCCAAAACCCACGAGGTCCAAATGGCTCAGGTTGGAAAAGCCAAGTATTACCCTGGAGGTTGGAACAACCTCTCCACCTCTACCCTTTGTGAATAAATAAGAAATGTAACTTTCTCACTTCCACATCTCACGAATCAACCAAGGAACCACTTGTTAAAGTAATTGCAAAAAGTAAGAGGATATTTCAGGGAATGCCAGAAACGTTGATGAATTTAAGTCATCAGTTTTTTAATTAGGCACTGAGACATGATGGTGCACAAATTATTATGATCTATATCTCATTTGGAACTAGCAAGCTACAAAGAAGAAAGCATGACAATGTTTATTGATAACGATAAACTATGGAAGATAAACATCAGCACACAATTTGCTTCAAGGATGATACTTAAAACAGCTCCAAAGAATGGGATGATCTCTGCTGTGTATCACAAATAAAACATCAGTGAGGAAAGGTATGAGAGAGGTCCTGTAAATATTTAAAGCTCTGGAGCTGAGCTTCTTTAAGACAGTATCTTTGCCAATGAAATGGCTACCAAAGCTGACATTCATTCAGCTTGAGTTACTGCCTTTGGACCAAAAAGGTGGGCTCACTCAAGCAACAGGGCTTGTAATATATGCAAAGGTAGAGCAGAAAATGTCAGGAGCAGGAGCAGTGTACACATGTAGAGGAACTGGATGTCAGAAGGTAAAAAAGACACAGAAAAATAGTTTTTCAAAGCTTCTGTAGGGATCTGTGGAGAGGTACTTGGGTCTAACTGGGCAGCCTGCAGGTTTCTGACCTGACCTTTGGTCTGTAAAGTTAGTAAGTCATTTGACTGGTATTTCTTCCCTCCTCCAAACTAGTCAGACGTCCTTGTGACTCAGAGGTGCCAGCAGCCTTTTCACAGAGCCACTTCTCAGAGTTCAGTGACATTTTTTAGTGTAAGTACTGTAGGCATTTGAGGGTGCTGCTTCTCTGAATCACTCCATTTTTGCATCCCATTGTGTTTACTTGCTCGACTAATGTGAGTAAATCTTACAGCATACAATTCTTCAGAACTGATCTGACATGAATTTAGACATATTTGTTAGCAGAGGAAAATAAACTGAGTCTTTAAATAGAAACAAATGAACTGGGAGAACCCCAGGTCAAAGCACCATCCTGTAAGGCTTGTGGGAAGCACAGATAAACAGTTTTGCAGGAGCTGATTAGTGCAACAGTTGTATGTCAAGCCCTTGAACTTCAGTCACTGGAAGGAAATCATCTTCTCTAAGAATTAAGGGACATAAAACAATGCTCATGGTGTCCAGCTGTTCAGGAAAGACAAGATACAACATCTGGATGACTGAATGTGTGGTTGGTGTCCCAGGACACCACAAGACCCACTAAATATTATTCAAGCGGAGATGGGACAAGTCTATAGATAAGGATTAATGGGTGAAAGCAAACACAGCTTGGGAAGTCACTGAGCTGAACATCCTTGGGGTTTGGGAGAGTACCAGAAGAGCAGTGCCCAGTCCTCCTGTGGCGCTCAGGGATATCTGTGACCTTCCCTTGTCACACAGGCCACGCCTTTTTCTGGAGAGGACACAGAGGGCCACTGCCAAGGGGGCACTCTGGTGTCACCCACTGCAGCTGTCCTGCTGTGCTCTGACCCCACTGGCTGGGGGGTGGCACTGTCATCGCTCCCAACCCGACTCTTCTGCTGCTGTGTAACCCACTGAGTCTTCTGGATGTTGAGACTCCAAGAATGGTCCTTCACCAATCACTGACAAGCTCAATCTTTCCGGTAGAAATAATGTGATGAAATATTCATACTTTGAAAGGAAACAGGTGGGGTTTTTCAGGGACAGTTCTCCACACTCACTTTATGGTACATGCAATATATGGGCAAAAATACAAACAAAGTTCCCAAAAATCCCTGTGCATCACTGAAGTGTCAGTGAACTCCAGTGAGTAAGTGGAAAGCAAGGCAGCATGATTTTTTTTTAAAATTAGGAATTTTGCACCTAATTCTCCATGCTTCATCCTAAAACTACCTCTTGAAAAGGCTGAACTAAACTTTTCCCCAGGGCTTTGCATACAAGTGAATGTGAGAAGAACTTGTATTTAGATTGTTTGTTTGGTTTGGTTACTACCTGCTCAGTGCCCAACATTTTCACCTATTCTTACACACAGCAGAGAGCAATGGTGTTGCAATAAAGCATGTTTGAAAACAAACATGCATTTTGAATTTCAAAGCAAAGGAGCAGCTGAACAGCTGCGGTTGCTGTCGCTGGATGGAGCATCCCTTGCCTAACAGCTCCTTTGAAAGGAAAGCTCACCCAATGGCTCTGCTCTCTCCCTGCATGATTTACACTGTGCGTTGTTCTTCCTAAGACAAAAGCAAAAATTTCACAGCCAATAAAATAGATATATTCTCTGAATCCTTCTAAAAGAAAATACCTATTTGAAAAATCATTTACCCAAGAAGAATCCAGTGAAATGAAAGCATCTCTATACTACAGCACTATTCTCTTTTTCTTGGACAGCTGTTAACTGAATTAATTACCTTGCTGCTGAGTTAATTAGGTAATATTAGTACATAAATACCCCAGCTAATTATTCTAAGCTAATAAAAAGACAACTGCCGTCAAACACATTTGACAAAACCATATATGTCGAATGTAAATTTTCCCATTTGCTTTCAATCCAATTTTAATTAAAACATTATAAATATCAGTCATTCCCATAAATGAGTTTTATAGCATCACAAGCTAATCGCTCCAGAAAAATAAATGAAGAGACAATAATCCCTTGCATAATTATATTGCCAGTTAGAAAGAATGAGTTTAATAAATAGCTCATCAATTGCAGAGTTTTAACATAAAAAGTTCACCAACCAAATAAATGTACCTGCAGCCTAATTGCCTGAAAATGAGCCCATAAAGATATGAGGAAAACATCTTTTTTTATTGGCCTCATAATTGTTCATTTCGGCTCCTTCTCTGCTGTTTTCCAAGGAACCATTTTTATAGCATTAGTTATTAATGAAGACAAATAAAATTAATGAAGACAAATCTTGACTGCTGTCAACTTTCTGGGCTCCTCAATACTGTTTAGTGTGTCTTTTAAATCTTTTAATAGTGAAGACTCAGTTTTATTAGCATGAAATTTTGTTATTTAATAACAGTGTGATTTGTAAGAAGAAAGTCGAGGGTTCAGGCCAATACTAGTCAGTATTCAGGGCTAAATATACCAGCTAAAAGCTTATATAAGATGAATAGAAGTCAATAACAAAAGCTTGATAAAAGCTCACAAAGTTGGGGGGTTTTATGACTTTTTGCTTGGATTTTCCAATGCATTTGAAGAGAAAAAGAGAGATTTTCTGACAGTCGTAAGTTCATAGCCAATGGTCTTAAAAACTCTTCTTTCTTCTAGGAAAATATTTGAAAATTTGGAAAGAGAAGAAAATTATTTTTCTTTAATGAGATCCCATATGGAGGAGTATTGTAATTTCTTCAGCTGATAACCACTTAAAGAATTACAGAAATTTAAAAAAAAAGAGTTAACAATAAATTTAACAATAAATTCTACATGAACTGGGGCAAAGAGACTTGTCAAAGAAAATATATAATTTCTGCCAGCACCAGGAAATTATTAATTATGGTCAGCAAACCTGTTTTCAAGCCTTTCATCAGGAGTTTTAATTTCATTATCTAAATGAACAAACTATTGGTCGCATGTTTTGTAAATTAAAAAAACTAAATTACTTCACTTTAACCTTTTGAAAGAATAAGATAAAACCCTTCCTGACCTTATCTCAGTTGGTTAAACCTTGGTTGTAATAATGCCAAGGTCATGGGTTCAATCCCCTGTGTGGGCCATTGACTTAAGAGTTGGACTCGATGATCCTTGTGGGTCCCTTCCAACTCAGAATAGTCTGGGATTCTGTGATTCCTTATTCCTGCCCTTGTCTGATCAAATGCTGCTCCTCTGATTCAAGAAGCCCACTTAAAAGACCAGATCCAGTCTCTGGTTGTCACTGACACAAACAAAAACAGGATTTAATTTTTCACCAGCATCACTGAACTTTTCAACTCGTGGCCCAGTCCTGAAGGTTTTATTTTGGTTTTAGAGCGTAGCCCTGTGAGCAGGTTGCAATCCAGCCCTTCTTCCTAGAGCACAAGGCCTTTGTTTGAAGCTCATCACCAGCCCACCTTCATATGCATTCTAAGCAAGTCTATTATTCAAGCAAGGATATTATTATACTATTTACACATGAAGGATCTCAGGATCAGGGGGTCAGGCAGAATGCTGATGGAGGCAACACCAAGATGGAAAGATTTAACTGTCAGATATTGTCCTCACATTGGTACACCAAAAGCAAGAAGCAAAGGAAATGATGTGTCAGAGTATTTAGGTTTGAAGAATATCTATTTGTTGTCCTGCAGCATTAAGGAGGTGACTCACTCACTGTTTACTGATCAAAGCATGTTCTATGTCATCTCTTAAGCAAAAAAATGCCCCAAATTTTGTTTATATCTTGTAAAGAACTATCCATGAAACTGACATTTGACCCCAGTTTATTTGAAAAGTGGGCAAATAATAAATCTTCTCCACAAGTATGCCTTTTTTATGAATCACAGAATCATAGAATTGATTGGGTTGGAAAAGCCCTCCAAGATCATCAAGTCCAACCCTTGGGCCAACTCCAATCCCTTTACCAGATCATGGCACTCAGTGCCACGGCCAAGCTCAGGTTAAAAACCTCCAGGGATGGGGAATCCACCACCTCTCTGGGCAGCCCATTCCAATGCCTCAGCACTCTCTCTGCAAAGAATTTTTTTCTGCTCTCCAACTTCAATTTCCCCTGGCAGAGCTTGAGCCCGTGCCCCCTTGTCCTATTGCTGAGTGCCTGGGAGAAGAGACCAACCCCCACCTTCATTATTTTGATTGAGGACAACTTCTAAAAAAATTAATTTTTTGAAAATAATCTGAAAGTAACAAAGAGATGACACTGGGGCCAAAATCAGCATGTCCCAGCCTGCAGCACTATCTTTTAAATGCCCAAAATAGTCTGACATGAAGACCTGTTTTAGAATTTTAGAGAGATGCCCAGCTAGTGACATGGCAAAATTGGGAACGTGTTGTTTTCTTTATCTAGTTACTCAAGGGCTAAGAAAGAAGATTTTCAGGCTTTTTTTACCCTTATACACTTATTTTTCACTTTTGTTTACCTTTTTGTAAACCTGTTTAGACACTTAATACATCTGGATGTGTGAGTGCCCTGAATACAGAACCTCAAGGCAAGGGTGGGAAAGTAGAGGGGGGGAAAAAAGGGATATGTTTATTCATCAGTACTGAAGCAGAGCCAAACAGACCTTATCACATCATTATTCTGATAATAGGATCTGCCATGGACCACTGCCATATTTCTTTAGCAAACATGAGAGTAACTGAGAAGTACAGATTGTTTGCAGACTGTTAGTGCACCCCTGATTTTATTCCGAGTTTGCAGCACTACAAAACTGCAGCAGGAGATAAAGATCCCCAGTGTGTGGCAGCACCAGACCTGATGGCTGTCACTGCCACTCACTCCCTGCGATTATCTCAAGCAGGCAGAGATGGGGAGCCAGGCTGGGAACCCATTTGCACTGAGGAGATATCAGTACAACATCTGCCCCACCATGTTCGTAGAAAAATCTCCCTGCTGTTCCAGCAATCACTGAGCACGAGATAGCTGAGTTTCAATAAGGCAGAATTTCTGAATTTCCCACATAACTGATGCCACAGTAAACCCTCCTGCACAAATTTGGGAGAGTATTCGAACAGAGCTAAAGGAGTAGCTTTCATTTTGTGCTCCTTCTACCATATCTTCAATGTTCCCAGAAGTATATCTGAGAAATTTAAAACTATTTCTTAAATTATTTTCTGTTTTCTAGGTACACACAAGTCCTACATATATATATATAGATAGATATATATTTAAAGTCCTGCACTTTCATTTAAGTGATTCAGGGTTTAAATCATGACTGCTGCACTACTAAATCACTGGCAAGAAAGAAAAGCAGCACGTAAAATAACTTTCCCTTCCAGATTGTCTTAAGCTGAGATGACTTTAGAACTCAGTTCCCATGGTATATATTACCCTATTTACCAGGCAGAAAAATGCACTGGGCACTTCTATCTGAAGAAATTTAATTATTTGGGACTACAAAGTATACTTTTTTTCTTAATGCTTGGTTTTATACAACTAATACAAACTAAAATATTAGTCACATTTCTATCCCACATCTGCTCAGTAGTAGAAAATATTATTTCCCCATTAGCATTGTTCTTTCTAAATACATGAGGTCCACAGGGATTGAAATTGAACTTTCCATAGAAAACTCATTTAGTTTTTGAACTAAAAATCATCTTTGGAAACTGGTAAGACTGCATAAAATAGTTTGATTTTCCTAATTCTCTAAAATATTCAGGTTAAATACAAACATGCTTAATAGTTTTGACCAGAAAAATTAAAGTAGGAGCAGACAGACCCACACTCGGCTGTTTCCAGTAGCCCAGTGTCCAAAATGCCCATGGCCAGCTGCAGTCCCAGCAACATCCTGGCTTCTTCCCTGCCCTTCCTGGAGCACCTCAGGAATGGCTGAGATCCAGCAGCAGCTTTCCTCTCTGGCAGGATTTTCTGCCAAGCCCTGAAACAGTCCCTACCCTTCACGCCAGACTCATCCACCTGCATGACGTGAGCCTTGATGGCCCCGGCCCCACGGTGACACACCACCTTTGTGACAAACGAGATGATTTGTGAGCAGAGACTGGAAGCTCTGAGCCCTTCCCACCAACAGAGACAGGGCTGGCAGGGGTCCTGTGCAAGGAGTGTGTTTGGGCACACTGGGCTGGGCCAAGAAGCAAACCCATCTCCCTGGCAGAGCTGCCTGCTGTCCCCATGCCAGCACCGGCATGCCCGCCGCCAGCAGCTGCCCAAGGACAAAGCCTCTGGAGCTCCCTCGGGCTCCTGCCTGATCCAATGAAAGGAGCAGCGTTGCAGCAGGAGACTGATGAAAATCTCCTCCAACACTTTATACAGCCTGACAAATGGAACGTTTCCCTCGGAAGTGGAAACAATTGGTTTAATGTTTCTGAGCTGTGCACATCGGGGGGTTGTGGACATGCAAGAAAGCCCCAAAATGGTGCTTATCCCATCTGGCAAAGAAAGCCCTGAGAATGTCCAGTGTCTAAAAGCTGTTGGGGGTGAAATCCAGCCCTGAATTAAGGCACAATTTCTACCATGAGGGCTATTTAACATGACAGCATCTCTGATGGGGCAGTTTTATTGAGACTTGAAGTATTTCTAGGGTATGTTCACATGTTGTTCAAAATGTATACTTAAAAGCGAGGGTTTGGGAAATTCTATTCTCTGTGCAAACAAATATCCAACCTGAAAACAGCTTTGCTCCTCTGGATGAGTATCAAATCTCAAGTTATTTGAAACTGTGCCATAAAGTGCTTCTTCTGGTGAGAGAAGAACAACAGTTATGGAACTAGAGCCTGCTATTCCACTGCTAGATTACCTCAGCTGTATTTATTCCATGTATTTAGAACTCCTTTGCCTCCAGCCTTCTGTTGCCATCCATGTGCCAGAAAGCTCTAAGCCTTTTCCTCTACGGAGTTTTGGGAAAAACAGAGGCAGAATTCTGACTCCAGAAACTTTTTGCTGTACAGATCCAAGTTACTGGCATTTCTAGATCTGAATACAAAATACATTCAACAGATACTATATATCATATAATATTAATTATATTTTTTCATGTGAAAGGTGGGGACTTTCCAGTCATAAAATTTGATTCTCACTGTTCATCTGCCACTACCTTCATTCTCAGAGGATGGTCTGCTGAACTGGGGATTTTATGTTTCCCTTATGAAATCCAGCTTTTCCATCTTAAATTTTAAGTAGCAGGATCACTTTTCAAAGGCAGAGAATAGTGTATCAGCAGCATTTTAAAACACTGGCAGCTTCTCTGAAAAGCTACAGCGGATATTAGTTGTAAAGCTGGGGACATGAATTACGGAGTTGAGGATGCAAAATTTGCTTCTCAAATAGCCAGCATCTCCCACTCAGTGATGGATTATTTCCCAGCACTGCTGCCTTGGCTGAATTCCAGATGGATCTATGCCTATCAGTGGCATTTTTTGTTTTATTCCAGTCTCCTGAGATATCCATCACACTAATAACAGAGTTGTCATTTAATTACAGGCCACATGTTGTAGTATTTTGTGTAATTTCTGTATTCTATACACACATTAGTTATACATTCTATATGGAAATAAAATGTTGTGGTAAACCAGATCATTATGAGAATTTAATATAGACAAATTTAAAATTTTTATAAAAGGGCATCTCCCTTGCAGATATTTGCACTGCCATCTCACCACAAACAGGCAGCAAAGCAGCAGCAAAAAGGCAGCAAATATCTACCTCATTTTATTTCCATACCTTATTCTGCCATGACAATGGTGTTTCTCTGCTTTGCAAATTAAGAACACAAGCATGTGGAACATCTGGATGTGTAATGGGATGAAAGAGACAGTGGTTTCAAACTGTTCACTAAGTGAATGTTATTCTATATGCCAAAAATACTTTGACAGGTCCCCTGGAAACGTAATTTCAATTATATATGTCTCTGCTCTCCAAAGCTACACTGCAAACATCTGACAGCCTCTCTCAGTGAGGATGGTCCCCTGGGGTGCTTATGGTCCAATCTTCTCATTGAAGAATTAGCAATGCATTTTGCTCATCATTTCTGTTATCTCAGTTAAAATGATCTGAGGAAACCTGAGTGCATTTGCTTCTTATTAACTGAAACATTTACAAATTTCTTGTTAGATACTGAATGCATTAAACCAACAAGGAGTACAGCTCAGTGAAATCAGGGCCTCAGTCTAGGAAAAAATCAGACTGCTCAGTGTCAAGGATAGCCTCATTTAGAGCAGGGGATTATAGAGGTTAAAGACATATTAGACTGCATGCAAATGGCCAGGAGAGCATGTTAGAAATCACTGAATTACAATAAGTCCAGAACTCCACAACCCTTAGTTCAGAACACAATTGCACTTTAAAGGAAATTCCTTTTATAAACCCCTGCCCAGTGCATGGGTAGTGTAACAGGTGGCAAAGTCAAAAGCTCCTGCAAATGGCTCTCAGCTTATATATGGGGTGAGCTACTCTCAGTTAGGGGAAGAATCAGTTCCTGCAGGTCAGGAGGCCCTTGAGTGCCTGGAGACCTCCGTGTTTCAACCCTCTGAACTGGAAGCAAATTAAAGCTCAAAACCAGAACTCCATTTTGGGCTTTATGCATCAGTTAAACACACCGAACTGGGAAGTTACAAGCCTAAAAGAACAACTTTTGGCATACTTACTAAGTTTTAAAAATTACTCTTTCATCCACCAGATCTTCAGAAGTTCGTTTAATTAGGGCAGAATGGGTGAGAGAACAAAGGCAGAAAGAGTCCTAAGTCACTGACTTGTCTCCTAACTATTTTTCTGACTAGTTTTATGGGAAATATAACTTTATATTGGCTATGAAAATTTGGTATCACTGCAGGGGAGGATGGTTAATGGAAGAACTGAAGAAAAAGTTGCTGTTAGATTACATGGCTCTAGCTCATTTTTACATGTAATAGAGGACACAAAAAGCAAAGAGAAAGCACCTTTTCTATCAGCCTTATTTGAGTCCTATAGATGCAAGTACAAATCTAGAAACACCATATAGACCATGTGCTTATGTGGATGTGATGATGTGACATGGGAGCTGTGACGGTACAGACTGTCCAAAGACAAGCTTGTTTACAGACCCACTGTGCTCAGACTGCACTCAGGTCACAGGGACAGGGAGCAACACTGGCTCTAGCAGTTCTCACACAAGTTTCTCAAGAAATAAAAAGTTCCAATTAATAAGCCACAAATATGGTGATGGAAAGTTTTGTCAGGAGGCCCTAGTTGTAAATGAACATTTAATTCTGTGACTCAGTAATGGACCATAATGCAGCCTTCAGCTTAGGGATATGATGTTGCTGCATGCTTTACCTTGGTACCCACATGCATATCTGAGCCAGGTGCAAATACAGGTCGTTTATTCTACATACAAACACATACATACTTATTGCCATGCTCTGGAATGGCCCTAAGCACAACAGCATCCTTTTTACTCTGGGAATCACTTCCTGATCCCTTCCCTCCCCTGCACAGAAGTGCTGTACCAGTGCTACTTGTTTTTGAGCTTTCCTCACCCCTGTTTAACTTGTTTTTGGAAGACTCCTTAGCAATGGCATCTGTTCTGTTGCTACTAAAAACTTGGAGAGGAGAACTGTCAAAGTTTCATTTTTCCTCCTCGTTGGTACTATTTTTACCTTTCCTCCATGTGTGACCTGCTGGAGAGATGCTGGGCCCTTCCCTCTGACTCTCCCTCCTACCTTCATCGCATCCTCCTCTGCCAAAAAAGACACCTTACATTTGTTTGTCAGCTGTTACACTCCCTTTCAAAGCACAAGTGAGAAGCACCAAGGCTGTACTTCACACATCATGTATTTTTCTGGAAGCTAATGGTCTTTACTCTCCCTCTGTCACAGTCTCAAAGTCTTCATGTTCTCTCCTGCCTTCCCTCTCCATAATCAGTGCATTGTTCATGGACAGGTGTGGGCTCCTACAGGAAGTAAAAAGACTGAAAGAAAATAATAACCCAAATTTTTGCACTAGCCCCTTCTGAGGGCTGCCTGTGATCACTTTTCCTTATAAGCAATATTACAGCAGCTAAAAGAAGCCATGCAATCATAAATGTAGGGGAAATGACATGGCTCAGAGAAAAGGAAAACGGGGGTTATAAATTCTGAGCAGAGGTAAGTCATAAAACAGACTTTTCTGTTGTCTCCCCCTCCCCTTAAGATGAGGTCAATGAAATGGATTGGCTGCTAATGGATTGCTACAAATCTAAAGAAATTAATAAGGAAAACCTTCCCATGTAAAATAAACATATATGTAGACCAACCATTTTGGGTGAGATAATTACCACAGTATTTTTTTAATTGGTACCAATGTACTTTTACATATATATATATAGCACTGCCATAAAAACAAAGTGTTATTTTTACATGAAGAGCATCTGCCAACTGTTCTCTTTGTACCTGATGGAAGACCATACAACCAGCTTACTGGAAAAGGCTTAAAGGAATTTAAAAGCAGAATAATAACAAAACTGCTAGAGGGAAGAACAGTCTGCTGTAAACATGAGAATATAATGGAAAGAGAACACAAAAAATCATGTAAGATTACTGTCACCTGGCTCTCAGAAAAATCAAGTGAGGCACAAAAATAGTAATGGTAACAACAGGAACAAAAAAAATGAATCCTTTGTGATTGTTCATTAAGACAGAGAAAAAACATATTTTCTCTTCCTGCAATTACAGATGGTTTGTTTAGTCACATATGCAAAGCATCACCTCAAATTGCTGTTCTCCAACAAGCAAGGACAATCAGTTCCCAGGGTCAGTTTGCTGCCATTACAGCCCAGCACTGTGGGACTGCTCTTGGGGCAGTAACTCAGAGAGGAGTTGGTCAGTTTTAAAATCAACTTGAGTGAAACAAGAAAATTGGGTATTTGGGAACTACAGGACTATTTTTGAGGAATTCATTTGAAAGGCCAAGATAAATACTTTGTGATAGTAACTGCACACCAATACTTGGAAGCTAAACAACCAAGTTGTTGAATGCAGTTACTCCACTTAGTAACACAAAAAAGAAAGGTCCAGAATTGATACTTTTCCTCCTACACACTTTTGTGGTCTTGGGAGAGAAAAGCTCAAGAAGTCTGACAGGGCTGCTTATAGCCCTTTCTGCTGCTCTTGGAAGGAAACCTCACTCTGCTTTCCTGTCCCTTTTCCAGAAACAACTTCCTACTGCCAGCCTATGGGCAAACTGCCAGCCAGGTCCTTGCTGGGGGCTCAGGAGCAGGTGTGACTGAGGGGAGGCTTTGGCCTGGGACCAAGGGTGGGTCTGGCTCCCCAGACCCTCTGAAATGACTGGGAACAAACAGCAGAATGGAGCAGATACATCAGGGACCTGCCAGGGAATCGTGCTACACCCAGAAGCCATCTATTTCCACAGTTTCTGTGACTTGTTTGAATTCCCTATCTAAACTTTATGTGGCAATTTGGCTGCTGTCTTTTGTCTAATTAGAACTAAATGTAGGCTGTACTTTATTAGTTCCCTTAATGTCATTATCTCAAGTTTGCAGAGGTACTCAGTAATGTCTACACTGGTGCCCTTTACCTAAGGTTCACTGCTTTTCCAAGTAATAATGTAGGCTGAAGATTCAAGGGGTGATTCAGTTAGAATGACATAAGAATGACTTGAATTAAAAGAAGAGGCCTCTTAATTTGTTCTCTAATTTTTTCTTCCATTTGCATTATCATTGCTTTTCCATCTCTCCTTTAATAAGATGTCTCTCCCTCCTCCCTGGTACCTGTCTACTTGCAAGGACCTTTGCATCTATCTTTTTCTTGCTCTTCTATATTTAGTGCACATCTGTTCCTGTTTTGACCTCAATTCTTTCTCATCTGGGGCTTAATTTTTCTGTGTCTTCCTACTGCCAGATTTTCTCACAGCTGTCAGATCTCTTCTCCCTGGCAGATCCATAATCTCTCTGTTGGTGGTGAGTGTGTGGACTCCCTCTGTTGATGTGGCAGGAGAAGGCAGGATGGATGCAGGCACCTCCTGCTTAGCTGTCCCACCTCCTCACTCCTCACCACTGCCAGTAGGGGCGAGTTACAGAGGCTCCAACTTGCTCTCTGTTTTCTCCCTGCGCTTCTTTTATGCTTTTCTAATACCTTAAAATGTTACCAAGAACTGTGAACTGAACCTGGCATGCTCTACCAGCATGACAATAAATTCCACTTCTGTTCCTTTCACAGCCTGGATTTCATTTTTCTTTAGATCAGTAATGAGGAAATTTGTTTTGTTCTACCACATTTCTTCTCTTGGCAGCAGAATTAGGAGCACAAACAAGGAGATGGAGGAAGGTCTTTATGGCTTTACTGAAACATGTTTGTAGAAGAAAGTGTTTGTCTTCATCTCCTCAGGTGCATCTACTACTGCCCCTGGGGTTGCCCTAAATCAGGAGTGCCACCATGCCCACTGTGGGTGTTGACAGCAATGATGCCCCTGGCCCTGCCCACATGCTCCAGTGACTGGGAGAAAGGAGTCCAAGCCCTTTGCCTGCCCTTGCTGTCATTACTGATGCTGCTGCCCACCCCTGAAAAATGGGTTTGGGAAAAAGAGGGTCGTGGCTGTGCAAACAAGGAGCAGCTAACATAAATATTTCCTCTGTTTAGCTGATGTTGCTGTACTTTTGTCCCAGTCAAGTATCCATGCAGTTTCAGTGTTATAAAACAGTGCTGTAGTAACTGCATACATTAACATTTGAATAAGACACTTAGGCTAATATTTTTTAAAATTTAAATTTAAAATATTACTTTGTACTCAATGCATATTATGCAAAGGCCACATATACCTTTAGCAATTTCAGGTTGTATAGTGAACATGTCAATGCTAGAAGTTTCTACTTCTAATTGCATGCAATATTGTAGGAAAGAGATCTGTGCACTGCAAATAGTGCTCAACTGAAATGTTAAAAATGATCCTTTCTGCTTTTCCTCCCTCTTCGAGCACAAAGAGAATCTAATTAACATGCTCAGTGTCTCTCCGAGATTCAATTCAAACTCAAACTATGCTATCAAAGGCTTAAACATCAGACAGAAAATGATTGGGGATGACTGAGCTCTCTCTACAAATACATGAATTCAACTCTAATGGGCCCTTATGAGAAATGATACCAAACGCAGTTAAAAGGACTCTACCTGCTTTTAAGAGAGAATAATGAAGTTCTTAGGAATTTTCTTGAGCCTTAAAGCTGTCTTGCAATTGTTGAGCACGATTGTGTAACTTGATAAACGCAGCAAAAGACAGAGTATCTTGTGAGCAGAGTCATGTGTGACATTTTTCTCTTCAATGATCTTTTCTCACTGAAGAAAGTTTTGTCTCTGTCTTACAGAGACAGAATCTTTCAGAATCTGCAATTTTCTACGTTCTCTCAAATTTCACCCAAGAGTGTCGTTTACAGGTTTTTCTTTATTTTTATCCTTTTTCAAAAAAGAAATTTCTGTGTATTAGATTTCCAGCTACCCTGATAGCATTCTCCATCCAAGTCATTTCTTTGATGCAGTATCCTGCATCTCTGCCTAGCAGATGATAAACCAGGTTTCAGCATTGCTTGTCATGAGCTCAGGGCTGGTGTGTCATTTCAGTAAATGCAGGATGTTAATCAGCTAAATTATAAAGAGGAAGAAAAGGAACATAAAAGCTGTTTCTTTCAAAATTCCCTTATGGCTTGCAATAAAGCAGAGCCTCCCTTATCCAGCACAGTAAACAGCTCTCTCTCACCTCTCAATTTTTCTGTTTTATACAGGCATGCCATCCTGAGCACATTAAAGCAATGGTGATGAGAGCAAAGTGGTTTATTTTTTTAGTCTAGGTTTCAAAGAAATGCTCTTAGGAAGGAAGGTATGTCTGAGAAGCAGTGCCTTAGCACAGCACTCCTATTAGCATTTCTTCAAAGATGCCTTCTACTTCATCCCAGCTACAAAGACAGAATCTGCATTTGAATACAGATGTCCAAAATGAAGTTGAAAACTGTCAGAGTCTTATGGAAAAGATGGACATAAGCCATAAAACTGAAAGGTAGCGATAGGAAAAAGACAGTGAGTGTGCACAGGTAAGAAGCTCTTGTGTGACACCAGAAAAAGGGAAAACTGCCTGTGTGTATTTCAGAAGCTTTGTGCTGATCACAAGAAAAGTATGCAAATTTCACTCATTTGACTTGTCACCAATTACCACCAGTGCTAATGCCAAGAAGGTCCTTTACTTGGTGCAACTGGGAAGTCTTTCAGGGTCTCTAAGTAATTACTGCCAAGATCACTGAAACAGAGGTTGCAAAATACCCAGGTCTGTGTGATGAGATCCTGATCCTTCACAAAAACATGTCACAAACCCAGGTAGGATCATTATGCAGTTTCTATGAGACAATCTTTCTTCATAAGCCCAGGCAATTAGGGTTCAAATCTCAGTATGCTTGTTTTATTCCATACAGTTTATTTGAGACAAACGTGTATATAAAAATAAATACTAATCACAGCTGTTGAAATAACTGTTTAGAAAAGGACTTAGAAACAAATTCCATAGCCAGGACTACATTGAATAAATATTACTTCCTATTCATTTTGTATTTTAAGACTTTTAATTTAATCCATTACTCATCCATTCTGAGAAAAAAAGTAGGTAGAAACTCCTAAATAACTTTTATATACTAGTCTTTAATTCATACTCCCCATGAAAAAAAGGCATTTAAGAGGCAGTTAAGGCCAAGAGACCCTAACAATAGCTGAAAGATAAAGAAGAACTATAAGAAACTGATTGCTGTCAAAAGGTATTGTAAAAAAAATAGGATTCCCTGTAATTTCATGGAGCAGTATACAAGCTAAATATTTTCTAATGCATTCCCCATGACTTTGAACTCATACAAAGTTTGTCAGTAGTTCCAATTTCTTCCACTGTTCCCTCTCAGCTTTCCACACACTGTGTGTGTGAGACTGGCAGAGCCCCTCTGAGAGTCTGTCTCTCCCACCATGCTGCTGCTCCCTCTTGCAGTGCCCTGGGCTGGGTTTCACCACCACAATACAATGGTTGGGCAAGAACCTTGGCTTGTTTTAACATTCCTTTGGGCTTTCTTAGATATTGCTCATTACCAGATTAACGTCTCAAATTCACAAGAAGTGTTACATTATGCATAAATGTGGCCACTTCAGTGTTTATATTCCAGAAAGAAAACTGATGAGGACACTTCATACCCATCCTGTTAACATTCTTATGACCCCATTCATAACCCTCCTCAGTTATAAATTATTATACATTGAGCCACGATGACTTACTGTAATTTAGACATATCCATCAGTCCAATCTCCAGGACATAACACTTAATATAATAAAGTTTCACTTAAAGTACTTGTCAAGAATACATGATGGATCTCTGTCTTCCTCTTTCACTACAGTGAACACCAGAGAAGGAACGTGGATCCATTACAGTTTAGCTGTCTAGGAATATTCAGAGGTTTCTTTTACAGAAATATATATTTACCTTTTCTTTTTCTTCCCCCCCATGTGCTTTACTTGTTTGGAGAATTCCTTTCTAGTTGCTCTAATTTGTTGTCCATTTCTTTTACCTCAGTAATGTTTCCATGGACAGCCGTTCTTTTTTCTTTCATTCAGATTTCATTTTGGTTCACTCAGACTTTCTGAGAACTGCATCTCATTATTTATCCAAACTTGTCTCCCTGGCCTTTCCCTTCCTTTCTGCCAGTGGTAAACACACTTCTTGAAAGAAAACATTGGAGTTCAAACATCTGTTTTCAAAATGACTTTGGAAGAAAACCTTTTTGATACAGTACCAAAAAATCAGATGTTACAACCCAATTTTTTTTTCAAACTAAATCTGTTGAAACGTTAGCAGGACTTTAGTGAAGAATTCTAAATAGCTTTAAATAAAACCTGACACTGTAAGTTGAAGTTTCATTTCTGCCTGATGTTGAACCAATAACTGAGCATGTTCATGACCCATCAGGTCTGATACACTAATACTGTCCAGCACTGCAGTCTGTCTGGGTGCAGCTCTTTGAGGAGACTTGGAGAAACCTGCTGGACCTCTGCAGGTCTATCAGTGGTTAATCACTAAAGTAACTAACCAAGTGACCCACTGGCTTCCCCCTGCCTGTTCTCCAAGTTCAGCCTGGAGTTCTTTCCAGAAGATGGGACTTTGTCAAACAGAGACAAGTTTTAGCCACACAGAAATCACTGATCTTAGTGTAAAAATGGGTAATACAGGGGAAGGATCCATTGATCCCAAAAAACTCAGCTCTACCATGAATCCGCTATGGAATACGGAGACACATTTTCCCCTTTTCATTGGTTAAGTTCTTTATAGGTAGACCCATTCTCATTCTTTATTCATCACTCAGAATTGCCATGTAACTAGAACTTTGCTCATCCAACATGTGCATAAAATCGTCCTTGTTATCAAGCAGCTATTACGGAAGACTTAAGTTTCCTGAATCTTCCTAGAAATGATCCAGTCTTTAAGGAATACTAATCACAATGCTAGTGGAAAGCTCCTGGATTTAGATAGCAAAATTTTGACTGATGGCCTTCAGCATTGTAATTTTGGAAGGAGCAACTAAAGGCAAGAACAAATGAAAATATCCCCACTGGAACAACAGAGCGCAAGACACAGCAGGAAGCAAACTTTGTTTAACCTTCTTTGGGGTTCAGGCAGATAAGCAGGCATTGTTTCTACCCTGATTTCCTAAATGTAAGGTTTATGCACATCTTCACATATCATTACACACCATATAATGTATTTAAAAAAAAGTTTGTTATAAAACTCAGTCCAATATCCATAACAACTTCAGGCTTTAGTCTGCAACAGTTAAATATGAGCGGGTCAGATTGACTTGGAATAGCTGAGACTGGCACATCAGGGAAAGCCCAAAACAAAAATTGGAGACCAGAAATTCAGTGACTGAGAAATGCTGTGTTATGTCTCAGGACCATTTATAAAGATATCTTGTTGCAATAGACATGGCAGGAATTACCTTTGCCACACTGCACCAGCTTGTACTATCTTCTTTTTGTCAGGCTGGGCATGTTTGGAGAGATCTCAATTCAAAATGTGTAACTATGAACATGCTCAAGAAGTAAAAAATTTCATGACAAATAAAGGCAATAAATGTGGTGAGGTTTTAATAAGGGGGAAGGCATACAGGGAGTATAATCTTAAATCAGGCTTGGTAAGGGAAAGAACATCACTGCTAAAATTCTTACTCTCTACATAACCCTCCATGGGCCTAACCATTAGTCTACTTATTGCAGATCATGGACATTATCTTAATATTTGTGGTATTGCTTTTTATGAGCTGCAGGGACAAATGATAAATCTGCACTAATATAAATATTTGTCACAACAAACTGTATCTAACACTTCATCATCCTCCTATACTGAGAATTAACAATTCCATCAAACTTGGTACAATGACTGCTCCACATGGCTACAGGAAATAAACAGAATAAAGAGCAGAGAGAAAAGCCACAATTTATCTCATGACTTTTCTTTTTGTGGCTTAATACAATGGTTACCACGCTGCCTTGTCAAGCTGGAGATAAATGGAACAGTTGGAAGCTCAAGACTGAAACAGTTTCAAGGCTGGCTGTGCTTATGTGTTAAGAAATGACTGGAAGCAGCCACAGCTCAAGGAGAATTGAATGCTCTGAGAAGGGACGTTTATCCAGAAAACCAGTGTATTCTCCAGCTATTCTTTCTTCTCTTTTCTCTGTTTTTTCTCCCGTTGTTGTTGAAATGTTACCATCAGTTGGCACACTTTCTGCTCCCCATCTGCCAACATTTCAGTAAACCACTGATCATTCTGATGAGAAAGGTGAAAAAAACCCATCAGGTTCAAACAGAAAGCTGTATAAAAATTCATGCATGATTCAGTCTCCTGTAGGGCTTGTTAGTCTATAGCATAAATCTCTAAAGCTGGAATGTAATAGAGGGAAAATAGTGCAGGAAAATGAGTCCTAAAACTTTAAAGCCCACATTTTACCCTTGTTATTCACACAGAGCAGCACCTAATCCACTGCCTTCAGTCTGAACAAACCCAGCTGCTTTCAAAACAAGCAACAGGGAAAACTGGAGCACTGCATGCATACATGTGTTTGTAAAATGGATGGTCCCTGGCAGTATTAGAACTTTGGCAGCAAAGTTTTTCATTTCCTGCATGTTACAATTCTAAATGTGAGACTCAACTATAGTGGCGTTCATAAAGGACTGGCCCTTTAGCACTGCAGGTGTCACTGAGCTCAACTCTCACAGCTGGGACTGCAGTGACCACAGCCCAGCCCATGCACCAGGCAGACCTCACACCTGGGCATTTCTGCACTGGATCAGGGAATCCTTCCCCAGACAGGTCAGGAAAGGCCTCTCCAGGTCAATGCAGAAGCGGCTCCCTCCCAAACTCAGGATCCCAATACCCTCCGTGCCACTCCCAGCCTTCACCTGCCCCTTTCCTGCTGGGCAGGCTGAGCCAGCCCCACAGCCAGCACTGCTGCTGCAGCTCATGAGCTGCCAAACAGGCAGGCTGAGGACCCTGAAGGGCTGAAGAACATTTTGAGTCTATGCTCCTGCTCAGAAACTGTGTAGCTAGCAAATGGAGGGATGCTCCACCAAATGGAAAATAAAATTTGCAATCTCAATTCATCATTGTATGTAAACTTATGGCAAAAATCCCAAAATAAACAAAAAAAGGAAGTCAAATTTTAGGTTGGAAAAAAAACTACCCTCAAAAATATTAGAAAGAAGAGGGATCATAATCAGAAAAGGCAGAAAATCATCTGATTTTCCATGAAAATGTCACTGAAATATTGTCTTTACTCAGCAAGTACTTTGCAGCTCCCCTACTCAACTTCCTGTGTCTGCAATACAATATAGTTACAGGCTTTAACAGCTTTCAATGATTTCCAAACAGCAGTGCTATTGATCCAGAAGTTTAAATCATAAAGAGGTTAAACACAAACTGAGGAAAGGAATGAAGACAACTGATATTCTCTTGTGTGGAAATTTACCACTGGCAGATAACCTGGAGCTGGCTAGTAAGATAATCTATTTAAAACAAAATGTTGGCACAATAATAACAGATTCCAGATTGTTCTATTATTTTCAGGCAATAAAAACTTTCTGTGCCATCTTTGTTTACTGGAAATTGCAGAATTGTAACTAAGCAAAAGGTAGTTGGCAAGGTTTTTTTGGCATCTGTCCTGTTAAGTAAAATAAAATTCATTCAAAGTGCAGTATTTAATGTTTATATAGGTGTTTCTATGTGTGTTGTGTGGCTGTACACTCACACAAAAAATTAGGACAAAAAAAAAAGAAAAGGAAACATTGAAAGCTCTAAGAAACAAGTTATAACATTTTTCTTCTCAGATGACACAAGATAATTTAATACCTTAAGAGCTTTCCTCACAGAAAAGCCATAACTCTCTATTTTTCATGATTTGTCTTGTACTTTCTTATAAAGAAAGAAAAACATTCTAGCTGTGTATTTCCTCAATCTGTCCATTCCCCTTTAAAACATTAATTAATCCTGTGAAGATGCCTGTCGTATCATGGTATCACACAGGCATCAGACCCATCTCTCCAAACTCCGGGGTCTTGGCCATGTGCTTAAAATTAGGCAGAAAGAATATCGACCCAACTAGGAAAAAAAAAAATCTCTGTTCCCCAGTAATGCACAAAACATTATCTAGCTTTGATTAGGGTCCTTCAGAAGTCTGAGAGCCTCAAAAAAATCTCGTTCACCCTTAACTTTTCCCCTCTACAAGTCTGAATAAACACATTAACAGACACGAAGCCACTTTCCTGAGCTGTTCTAAGAGCATTCTTACTTCTCAAGTTACATGAAATGCATTCTCTCTCGCAGACCACAATGCATTTTATTTTTTCAAACCACCATGAATGTTCTTAAAACCCAAAGTTACTGCTAAGCTTGCAGGAGTTGCTATGCAAGACATTTCCACACCACTGCTTGTAGCTGTCTGCAACATCAGCCCTCAGCAGAGGCTGCCAGTCTGGACAAAAGGCAGCTGTTCTGAAAACTCAAGGGTAAGATCACTCCTGGTTTGACTGAAATTCTGGGCTTGTGGCTTTGGAGTGAAAAGTTCAACTAAATACTTCACTGCACAAACAGTTACCACTTGGAGCTCTTCTAAGGATTCTCCAGTTTTGCCTGGGGTAAAGCAAAGTGTATGTCTACAGAGCACCTTTTTGAAATCCTGTATGCTGGAAACGTAAGTTACCAGCATAAGTTGCCATAATAAGTCATAAGTCAAATAATTAAACCACTTTAAAAAGAAAAAAAAAATAAGTTATTCTCACATGAGATTAGATAGAGAGATAGATAGATAGATAGATAGATAGATAGATAGATAGATAGACAGACAGATAGATAGATAGATAGATAGGCAGACAGATGGATAGACAGATAGATAGACAGATAGACAGATGGATAGATAGACAGATAGATAGATAGATGGATGGATGGATGGATGGATAGATAGATAGATAGATAGATAGATAGATAGATAGATAGATAGATAGATAGATAGATAGATAGATGTAAATATATGTAATACATAAGCAAGACCTGCTGCTTGCCTGCATGTATGCAATTTCACCAACAGGAAACATACACAATGCTACTTGCAATTATATAAGAAAGTTTAATATTATATACATGACTCTAGAGAATATAAATTTATAATTGCTATAAAATCATATAAGAAAAAAGTACTATTTTAAAGATCCTATGAATGACTGCCTCCACTGGGTAGGAGCTTGGTTAGGAAGAATTCCTTTAAGCTGTTAGCACGTGTTCTGTAGCCAATCTCCTTAAAACAGTGGCACGTTTTTGAGTGAGTATCAAGGGCTGGTGCATTGCCAGAGATGCTCCCTCTGCTCTCAGCCATGTAAACCAACTCAGGGACATGGGAAGAGTAGACACAGCTAGTGTGAAGGCACCTGAGAGAGGAAACTTCCACCCAAGCAGAGCTGTTGGACACCAACTGCTGTGGACAGGCTCCTTAGTTCTGCTCAAGAGGGGTTTGTAGCCCTCCCTCACTGGCAGGTACTGTGGGTGCTCACTCATTTCATGCAGCACTGACTGTGGCGCTGCTTTCCCTGGTTCACCAGCGTTCCCCTTCTGTGCTGCTGAGCAGCCCCATGTCAGGGGTTTATTCCTCTGGCTAATTTTAGGCATGCAGGCAACTTTTCCTGTAATCAGGCAAGAAACATATGGCAGTTAGACTGCACCTGTCACAAGCTGCCACGCTGAGTTTGAGAAGCTCTCAGCTGAATTCTGCAGGGAGCGCTCGCTGGATCTCCTGCAGTGATGGTGTGAGTGCCACAGCAGCAGGGATTGTGCAAGGCAAAAGCCACCTCCCTTTTGCACCAGACCTGCCCCCAATTTCACCCAGTTAAAAAAAAGAAAAGTTGAAACTGGGTAGATGCAAGTAGGTCTAAAATGTCCACCCTCTTCCCCCTCCTGTTTTCCTGTTAGTTCCTTGGTTCCAAGCCCAAAAGGATGGCAAATTCAAAAAGACATATCTAGCATGAAAGAACCCAGGGGATAACATTAGTAGCTCTGTAGATAATCTCAGATAAATCATAGTCTCTGCTACTTATCTCAGATTTGCTTGACAGATCTAATAGGATGATGTTGCACTTAATGCATATCTGCTCCTAGACAGGCAATGTGATTACCCAGCGTTGGATTCCCACTGTAAACCCAAACTCGCTTTCCCATATGGCAGGAATTGCAGTACAGGATCTCAGTGGGCGTATAAAACAGAGAGTGCAAGAAAGATCTATAGCAGAAGCAAACTATGCCAACTCTGAAAACATTTCTATGCAAATGGAAAGCTAAACCCAGCATTTTTAACTAAACAGGAGTGTATTCTCAGATTTGGGAATCAAAACAAATGCAGGTATTTAGTTTAGGTTTACCTGCATATGGAGCAATCATCTCACTGCTTATTTTAAGAAAATGATGTGTAACAGATTCAAAATAGTGCAAGATTAGGCAAATCGTAATAAACTCTAAAGGAAACATCCCTGATTTTGTGAAGAGGTTGGCTATTCCAATGTTTTTTTTGTTTCATTCCTTAATTTGAGTCTTTGTCACTGACAGGGCATCAGTAAGGTAGGGCTCAAAGAAATCTGGGAAAATTAAACAAGCAGGGCAAAGAAAAGAAGATTGCTGCAATTGATTTTCCTCCTTTGAAGCCTTCATGTCAAGAAACAAAGGAGCAGTTCAGAGAGCACTTACTGAATCTGGAATGACCAAAAAGTTAAGGTTTTGCAAGGGAACACTAAGGGCTATATGAGCCAATATAACTTTTTATGTGCAGTTTTGATGAGCGTTTTATATATATATATAATATAAACAAGCTCCATTTTTCATCTGGGTGTATTCAGAGTGACATTTGTGCAATAAACTGATTTTTATTGCTTCTCCTTGCTGTTGAAATGCAATGCTACTTTAGAAGATGATAAATATTTTACTTTATCTCACATACCAATACAATTAATAAAGTTACTGCTGCTGCCATTTTGCACATGGTGGCAAAGTGAGGATACCAACAGTCTAAATAAGCCTCAATTGATTTTTTTGAGCTTGGTATTAGTTTTCAAAGTTAGAAGTTTAGAAAACTGTGTGAGCACGTGTTTCTAGATAGATCTATATGTATTTTATCATTTTGCTCAAAAAAAGATGTGTGCCTGCTATGCAACCTACTCAGTTTTTCATCCAGTTTCATTACAAGATATTTAATTTTTCAAAGGTAAAGACAAAATTTCAGAATTCCGTTTTGATGATATTTTTCCATTGTGTATATCTTACATTTCATAAACCTCTGAAAAATAATTTTGCATGAAAAATGACAGCCATGATCATAAACCATTGGGAAAAAACCCACTATAGAGTTTTTTCCTCTAAATCTTTTTGTAAAGGACTTAGAGACTTCATACTCCTTTAACTCATCCTCTTGTCTGTCACAAGTTTTTGTTTAATTCCAAAATAGTTCTAAAACTTGCTCCATCACTATAGTTTGCTCATCAGAGATGGATGTTTCCTCCTTTACCTGCCACATGTTGCACTGAAGACGTGGGTCAGACAGTGTGACAGGCACCTGAGATACTGAGCCTTAAATTAGTAAAACTGATCCAGAAGTAGTTGTGCTTTTTCAATACATGAACATAACTTCTTAGTAAATTCTGTATTATTTCCTTTTCCCCCTAAAGATGGTAGGGATAGAAACTTACCACCTAAATGAGATTAATTGAACAAAATGCTTAGTTTGATAAGATCAAACCCTATTTTCTCTAACCCTAGAAATACTGATGTAGGAAATGCCAAATATAAAAGGAAGATACTTCTGGATTAAAAAGATATAAAATATTACTATAAATTTTCTCCTGCTTGTTTATATCTTTCCAATATTAGAAAAACTGATCAGTAAAGCACCATGGTTTTAATTCCTCATGGTATAGACTGAGGCAGCTCTTCCACCAAAATTGTTGCTAAGAGCAAGGAGTTCTCATCCAAACATTGTAGGAATACAAGTCAGGAAGAAAGTAGTGAACCACAGTGTCTCCTCATTTGTAATTAGGAAGCCATAAATTCCAAACAAATGAGAGGTGATTTGCTTCTCCCATGTCTGTGTGTGTTCACAGAGACAGCTCTGCCGTGTGAACGCCCCGCAGCGCCCTGAGCTCTGCCTCCATGGGGGAGCTGCGATGGTCTGTCTGCTGGAACAGACTTGGCTTCCTCAGAAACCACAGAAATTCATCTCTGGCTCTGAGAGTAATGTCTGCTTACAACAAGCTCATTTTATATTGGCATTGTTAAATTCAGTTATTGAAATAGCTCCAGGCTCTACAAGCAGAACCTCCCTCCGACCTCCCCTCTGCAAGATGAAAACAAAAACTAAATAACTGCGAGTGCACAACGAGAATGAGAAGCAGTTGAAAAAAATGGCTAGTTAGGCGAGCAACTATTTAAAATATTAGCAAATCAGCATGTGGCTCTGCAAAAGAAGGCATTTCCATTCTCTCCCATTCCCTTCCTCATTTCTTATTGTTCTGTCAGAGGAATGAAGCAGTCAAGAACAGCAGTTGTTTGGCACTAGGAAAGCCCTTGGTTTAACTGAGAGCTTGGGGAAGTCTCAAGCTCAGGAAAGGTCACTCATGGATTTGGTGGGACAAAAGAAAAACCTGTATTTATCAGGAGGGCACCTTTGGGGGAAAACTTCCTTTTTTTGTTATAAAGCAATAAAAGTAAAAAACCTTGGAAAGTGAATTCTGAGATCTCAAGGAATCCCATTATGACTTGATATATTCCTATAAAAAATACTGTATTTTCATCTTCGTAATAGGTTTATGTATGATACTTTAGGCAACACAATATGTATAAATTGTTTATACTACTCTGCAAATCATTTAAGGAGTTATTTATATAGTAAAAGAGTATTAAGAGTATTATACATCAAATTAGCCTTTGTAAAAGGCAAAGAACATACAGGATGAATTGAACAGCAATACAGAAAAATAAACCCATTACTATCAAACTCGGAAGTAATACCCCATTTAGAAGAACTTTAATTAATGCCAGTCCTTGAATGCTTGCGGTGACTGAAACAAAGGAACAAATTATTATGAAGTGCCAATGTTTTTCAGCCTAAGTAAATCCTCCTATGCTTATTTCCAATGCTTTAATCATCCTTGAGGAGAAATTGCTACTTTTGATTTTACTGCACACCCTTAATTTGTTCATGCCTTTCCAAATATTATTCCAGCAGAGCTGGCAGTGGTTCAGCCTCAAGGAAACCATAACTGCTCAGGCCAGCTGACAGAACTGGGTGCTGCCCCGCCAGGGAAGGGGAAGACCAGCAGTCAGACAAGAAAAGGAGCCAGGCTGCACAAAACACCCTGAGGGCAAAGATCAGACAGAAAAATTCTCCCAGGCTTCCTCTTTCAAAAATAATACTTTACTCTCTGTGCTGAGGTAATTAAGAAACATTTTTTACTAATAGCTTTTCCCATCAATTTGAGGCTGGTACTCTGCATAGTACAGATTTAACAGCATAATTTCCCTCAAATCCCTCACGATCATATTTCCTAAATATGGCTCTACAACAAAGTTAACAACAAGCCTTCTCAGCAGTAAGCAGGAACTCTATTCTGATAAGCTGAGTGTTGTGCATCAGGTTAATTTTTACACTGCATGTGCAAATATTGATTTCCAGCACATCCTGCACATTACATCATGCCTCCTCCATAGTGAAGTTTATATACATGCTACATGTTTGCATCTTTCATAAGGCAAGCTCTAGCACTAAGCAGCAATTTAACCAGAACATGCATAATTCAACAGCTCTCCAAACGTCCTTGTTCACAGCCACATTACATGTTTCTGCTTCAATTCAACACCATGAGGATCTTTGACAGACAAGTGTGCTACTCTTGCAAATTTACACATACATACATTTTACACATTTGCAGCACTCACTTTTCTTAGGATGTTTTTTTTTATTTGGGTGATCTGTTCTTACCACTTGCAGTTCTGATTTCCCAGCTACCCTTACACTGAATCAATATTGAAACAATTTTCACACCAACTTGGTCTTCCCTCGATACTAGAAGCTGTGTTATGTGAAATAAAGATCTGCCCAAACAACTTGGTCCTCCTAAAAATGCACCCTCATCTCTATCCCTGGCTCAAAATTCCATCTGCCATTACTCATGATGCACCTGGAAGAAAGTGGTAGAGAAGATGCAGGCAGCAGAGGAGGGATGCTGGACCCATTTTTCCAACTGTGTTCACCCCCAAATGAATGTAGTGGAGGAACAAGAAAGGAAAATATCCTGTGATTCCCTCTGAAAGGCACCAGTGTCAATTCCAGCTCTCAACAGAGTCTCCACTTTTGGTTTCTCTGCTCCTGGACTTACCCCACGTTCTGCTCCAACACAGCACCTGCTGTGTCTCCCTCCCTGTTGCAACCTCTGGCTCTCCAGAGGTCCACTGTCCATGGGACACCCTGCAAGGCTGCTCTCCTGCCCTCTCTGGGAGATTCCTGCCTCCTCTGAGGACACTCCTGGGCAGCACCCCAGCAGTCGGTGGGTGGCACCTACATCACACTTTGGTGGATGGAGCTCAAGAAACAGTAAATAATTTGCTTCAGTGGAAAAGAGAAAATAGGAAACCAGGGAAACTCTTCTGTGTCTCAGTGAAAACGGGGAAGTGAGGGAAGTTATCCTGATTGTTTTAGGCGCGCAGCTTATCAGCATGACAGAGGCAGTGTCGTAATGAAACCCAAATTTCTGAGACAAGATCAGCAACTGGAATGACCTCCACCTTTAAGAAATGAGACAATTGCTCTGAGGATTTCCTTCATGTTTAACAGAATGTTCTAAACTGCTCTTCTCCATGGGGCATTTCTGCTTATTAAATGCCATGGAACAATATTCAGTGCATCCAATTCTGCCAAGCCACCCAGACAAAACTCAGACTATTTCTCTGAGATCACAGGTCAAGTCAATAAAGTTTTTCTTTTATTCTTTTCAGGAGACAGAGATTATATAAAATCCATCTGTTCTGTTAGCACTGTCAGACCTCTGCAATACACAGGTGCTTGATGTATGGTATTAGCTTTCCAGACGTTTTGATACCCTGTCATTCCAATAAACTATTGAGATTGAAAAGTGAATTGAGAAGAGAGGAGGAAAATGCCTCAACTCCTCTGACAGCCATGAAGAATTTCACAAATGCTCTATTCCCCCTCGAGGTATCACCAGATAAGCACGAGCTCTGTTCCCATTCAGCTGGCACTTGTCCTGTCACAGGAATGAAGATGTGCTGCCTCCTTGGGAATGGCATGAGAAAATGTGACAAAACACACAGTCATCAAGAAAATCTGCATTAACCTCTGTGACTGTAAAACACTTTGCCTCTGCAGCTCAAGGTAAAGCCCACAAGGCAGTGCAAGCAAATGGATTTGGACAGAACTATAGCAGCATGCAGCAATTCTGAAGAGTTTCACATCTGGGTATCTGTGCTCACTGATTACATCTACTGGACTAGATGTCGTCAAGAAACTGTTTCCTAACAATGCTGCACCATTTTATTTTAACGTTTTGCCTGGTTTGCTCATATGAAGCCCTCCAGGACTGGTCCATGGAGCTGGCCCTATCTGAAAAGAATGAGCAAACATTTCCAAGCTCCCTTGAAGGTGGAAGCATCGATTGGTTATCCCTAGCTGCAGCTGTCTGTGTGCAGATCCACACAGAATGCTCAGCAAAAAGCCCAGTGTGTCCCTGACAGAGCTTTGGCTCAATGTTGTCCCTGCAGTGCCACCTGCAACCTGGCATAGGGTACCTCAAATTAGCCCTGTTTTCTGAAATGAGCAGACCTCGACCAACCTGGCCCACAGAAACATCAGACTTCTACACTTTATTTGTGTTTCCTGTGAATTTGGGCCTCAGCAGAAATTCATTGTGACAGAATAAAACCGCAAGAGTTTTTCCACCCATGAGGATGAAAAAACACTTCTGATTTTTTGAGCAAGAGGAGCAGAGGAACACAGGCAGCAATAAGCAATGTTCTCTATAGTCACTCTACACAGGACCTCAACAAGGTGTATTTTACTGTATGTCCACCCACTCTCCTCTGGGCTTTTGAACTCCTCTACATACAGATGAAACCCCATCCCATACACATGAAACTCCATCATCCACATCCCCCTTTTCCTGGTAAGAGCTGCTGCATTACTGCATGGAAAGCTCTCCTAAAATATCCCACCAAAAACCAAACAAACAAAAATAAAAATCACAAGTGAATTTTTTATGCCAGGCAGGAAGAGGTAGATTTGGATGCTCCTTACCAGAAGTGGTTTGAGAGACCAACTCCCAAGCAAAAGGACTTGTTGAGGCCAAGGGGCAGGAAGGTGTGTAGCTGTAGGGTGCACAGTGCTGCAGGGCAGGTCTGCCCACACCTGGGCAGGATGAGCCAGCACTCACACCCCTGCTCAGAGGCCTTGTGAACCAACCTGCTCTGTGTGAACAAGCTGAATTAACTTCTCTGTCCAACCCTACTGACCTTCCCCCGCTCCTGGGAGGTGCACAGTGAGGGTCAGGGGGTTGCATCTCTCCAAGCAATCTCTATTTCGTGCCACCCTGGTCCCATTTGTCCTCTTGCCTTATGCTCCCTCCCAAGCACTCCTCATAGGCTGCTCCTGCTGGGTCTGCCTCCCTAACCCTGAGCAAGCATTAGCAACAGCCTTGCTGAGCTGGGTAGGAAAGGGCTGCTGTGCTCGGGAGCAGATAGGAGGATTAAACTGATGAGAATGAAAGTTAATTACTAAGATTCTGGGATGCAGAACTGACTGAGATGGGAACAGCCAGAGAAGAGCTGATTTATGCCACTGCTGCCATTTTTCTTCATGGAAATACAGAGAGGCTTCCTTGGTGCTAATACACAATAGGATACAGCAGGAAAGTCACTGTTCACTTCAGATACCTCTGTCGGGATAAAGCTCTTCAATGAAGTTTCCTGCATTCAGGCTAAAGAAAAATCTGCTTTACCCCAGGGATTAAAGCTGAAGGGAAGCTGCTGACAATACATAAGACTGTCCTTGTTACAATCTGGAAATGTACTTTCCACCTATTTATGAACAGGCCTATTGGTCACTGGGCTGGTTTTTACCAACAGCAAACTGTACCTTGATTAGAATTCAACGACTAGTAATGAAAAAGAAAGCCCATAAAATTAGAAAGTTTTGTCCTTCTTCTGAGCATGTCTCAGGTACATTATAGTAAGTGTGTAAATCTGCTTTGATGTGTTGTTAATATTTAAAAATTTTAATTGCACAGCAAGGTGAAATGTTCTAAACTGTCAGATCTACTACTGCAAGATTCTCCTCTCTTATTTTCAGCAGATTTTAATTTTCCCTTTTCATTAAAATCTTCATGATATTTAAAAACATTACACCCAAATTGAATAATAATAAAAATGTGGTCCTCAGTTGTTTTTGCTTCAGCCCTGAAGTAAATTTTCACTAATACTAACACAATAAAACACCAGCTGTATAACATATTTATCTACAGAACTAGGCAGCTTTGCTGTTAGAAATTCAGTTTTTCATTGTATTAGGAACGGAGTTTGTCTTATGCTTGTAAAATTTGATCAGAATTTCCTTCTTTTTAATTCAAAAAGAAAGCAATTTCTTGATTTCTTAAAATATCCCCTGAGAGATGTCATAAAATCTTATTGATCCATTATTTTGTAATAAAAGCACAATTAAGTCACTGCATTGTAAAAATGGAGTTAATACTTGTTAATCCAATGGTTTTAAGTTCTCATGAATTATCACACCAAATATCCTAAATATACACCTAAATATATTAATTCTTTAATCAGCAAGCCTGATCTATCTGTAGCACCCAACTTTACTGTTTTCCTAATATATGATTAAGGATCATTTACACAGTTTTTTTCTGACCAATGGATTGTAAGAAGTATCCCCAAACCAGAATTATTAGCAGCTTTTCCCTCCTGGATTATTGCAGTTAAAACTTTATATTTTATTCAGCCCCCTGAGTTCTATGGACTGACATTTTTAGACATATAAAGGGGTTAAGCCTTAACAGAATTTTGATTATACTTTTTTCACAATTATTTAATTTACCAGATTGATTAATGACAAATGAAGAGACATGAGACTGCCTAATTGGACTCAACCTTACAGGCCTTTTCCAACCTAAACGAGTGGAGGATTCAGCAAAAACCCAGGACAGATAAATGCAATTTTCATGCTACGTTTTTAAAAGAAAAGGAAAAAAAAAAGATTACAAGGATTTCTACTATGCCTAATTTATGACACTGTGATTTCTACACTGGTTTGACTATTTCTTGCTGTGAAAGTAAAAACTCCTATGGCTCCACTAATACCAAAGATGTTCAATTAATTAATCTGCATGACTTCTGTGGTCACCACCTTACAGAAAGGAAACAAAATCAAGGAACTAAATTATTTGGCCACAATATAAGGCAGAGAGAGTAAAGTTGGGTTTCTAGCCCAGTGCTGCTCCCCTGTGCACTCCTTCACACCTCCACTTTGTCAGACCCTACTTGTCCTTTGCATCTCCTGCTCAGACCTGGTTGAAACGAACCGAGAAAGAGAGGCAGACTACAAATATTTATTTCCATAAGTGGTTTTGCAGGAACCCCAAATACAACTGTGTGGAATGCTCAGTGCCCTGAACATCAGTCTTGCAGAAAGATAAATAACTTTTGGCACTTGGGTTAATCCTATTAGAGTAACTGAAAAGAAAACACTGTAATACAAAAAATATCAACCCTCAATAAGTGTGTTGGAAAGGTATAAATGTACATATAACCTGCAGAGCAGCATTTACAGAGAGTCAGTAATCTTGTTAGATGAAGATTGTTCTCTCTCTTCTAGAGAAAACAATGACTCTCAGTAAAGCACTCAGTGAAAAAACACCTTTATCCTGGTTGCCTGTATTTACAGTCTGAGACAAAATTAAGCATCCTATGATTGCCATATGTGTGTGTATATATATAATGGGATGTACTCTGAAAGAGAGTTATGAAGAGAGCAATAGAGCTTTTGTCAATTATTTCATAAAGAATCAAAGTTTCAGTCTGATACAGAACAAAATGGAGCAGGACATTTTGTAAAAGTTGGGAGGGAGTGTCGACCTGCTGGAGGGCAGGAGGGCTCTGCAGAGGGATCTGAAGAGACTTGAGAGATGGGCTGATTCCAACGGGATGAAGTTCAATAAGGCCAAGTGCAGGTCCTGCACTTTGGCCACACCAACCCCCTGCAGCGCTCCAGGCTGGGCACAGAGTGGCTGGAGAGCAGCCAGGCAGAAAGGGACCTGGGGGGACTGAGTGACAGGAAGCTCAACATGAGCCAACAGTGTGTCCAGGTGGCCAAGAAGGCCAATGGGGTCCTGACCTGGATCCAAACTAGCGTGGCCAGCAGGCCCAGGGCAGTGACCCTTCCCCTGGACTCTGCGTTGGTGAGGCCACACCTTGAGTGTTGTGTTCAGTTCTGGGCCCCTCAGTTCAGGAAAGAGATTGAGGGGCTGGAGCGGGGCCAGAGAAGAGCAACGAGGCTGGAGAAGGGACTGGAGCACAAGTGCTGTGGGGAGAGGCTGAGGGAGCTGGGGGTGTTCAGCCTGGAGAAGAGGAGGCTCAGAGGTGACCTCAGCACTGTCTGGAACTACCTGAAGGGAAGTTCTAGCCAGGTGGGGGTTGGTCTCTTCTCCCAGGCACTCAGCAATAGGACAAGGGGGCACGGGCTCAAGCTCTGCCAGGGGAAATTGAAGTTGGAGATCAGAAAAAAATTCTTTGCAGAGAGAGTGCTCAGGCATTGGAATGGGCTGCCCAGAGAGGGGGTGGATTCCCCATCCCTGCAGGTTTTTAACCTGAGCTTGGCCGTGGCACTGAGTGCCATGATCTGGTAAAGGGACTGGAGTTGGACCAAGAGTTGGACTTGATGATCTTGGAGGTCTTTTCCAACCCAATCGATTCTATGATTCTATGAATACAAAATACAATAGACCAAATCAGCAAGCTGGTAGTATTCCCTATCAATACTGGAGTAGGTAAAAGAATAAAATAATATTTTTTAAAGGACAGTATTTGAAAATAAATAGGATTGATAGAGATCTTACAGCTATTAGATGCTAACCATGGGAAACCTGGTGTTTGAATGTGTCATGGACTCTCTAGGGCACAACTAGGCTTTAAAATTACTGTTTAAAACCAAAGTTTTAAAGCCTTTACAAGGTGATGATGCTAGAAGCATAAAATATTTCATATACATTCTCCAGGAATGCCTGATTTGAATGATGGCAATAAGGATAGCAGGACAAGATGATCATTTGTTCGTTTGATCATAAATGATGAGGAAAGAACCAGTACCAGGAGCAACATAACTTTAGACACACTCAGCATACAGAACAGAAAACAGCAGCAAACCTGAGGTTCTCCATTAACCTTAGTGACCAAGAAAGGAAAATTTAAAAAAAGCTATGAAAATGGGATTGTAATACACATAGAAATTAACAGGCCTGTTTTAATGATCATTAACATTTTAAATTTTGCCATCAAAGCAAACTGCAGACTGGTTTAAGTCAGCATGACTTCAGTAACTCGCTAGAGTTGTATTTTTGCGCTCTCTGATGATTTGATCCTTAAACTCAGTCATCTAGAAGACAGCCACAGTCCAGCCACTGGAGGGACTTAAATCTTGAGAAATGATACTGATATATCTGAGAATTATAAGATGACCTGAACATGCTGACTAAAGAATTTGAAAGCTGTTACCTAAAGCACAAGAAACATAATAAAAGGCTGAGCTGTGGCATTAACGTTCAGGTCCATAATTCTGCCATTCTTGCATTGTTGGAGATACAGAGCAATACTCCATAATTCTTCAGAATATGCAAAGGAAAAGGGGAAAACTTTTATTGGTGTCCAAACTGATGCATGGAGAAGTAATGAAATCAGATACTCACTAATCTGCTTTATTGTCTTTGAGACAGTGGAGGAATCTCTGTCAGCCTAACAGGCTCTCTGACATAAACCTGACAACATCCATTTAACAAGAGAGTCATCATCTAAAGCAGATCTGTCCTTCAACAAAGTTTAAGCATTTTCTTTAAAAAGATTCAAGTTTTATTACCTGAATAAAAGTCTGAGACCCTTTGGTTTAGCTGGGACATGAGTGTATTTTATCTCAGTCACACTTACCAATGCACCAGTTCCACGCTGGGGATTCACCCTGAGCTGACAGACCTGTGACTGCAAGGGCAGCACTGCACCCTCTGCCTTGCTGAAAGCCACAGTCAGTCTCACCACAAAGTTCTCCTACACCGAATCATAGAATCGATTGAGTTGGAAAAGACCTCCGAGATCATCAAGTCCAACCCTTGGGCCAACTCCAGTCCCTTTACCAGATCATGGCACTCAGTGCCACGGCCAAGCTCACCTTAAAAACCTCCAGGGATGGGGAATCCACCCCCTCTCTGGGCAGCCCATTCCAATGCCTGAGCACTCTCTCTGTGAAGAATTTTTTTCTGCTCTCCAACTTCAATTTCCCCTGGCAGAGCTTGAGCCCGTGCCCCCTTGTCCTATTGCTGAGTGCCTGGGAGAAGAGACCAACCCCCACCTGGCTAGAACTTCCCTTCAGGTAGTTCTAGACAGTGCTGAGGTCACCTCTGAGCCTCCTCTTCTCCAGGCTAAACACCCCCAGCTCCCTCAGCCTCTCCCCACAGCACTTGTGCTCCAGTCCCTTCAACTATTGGCACAAGTTCCACAGCCCAGGGCAAGGGATGCTGAGCAGCAAGGACAGGGGTAATGCCATGGCTGTATTTCAGCAAACTTCAAAATGAGATTCTACCTTCATTTGTACAGAAAAGTGAGAGCAGTGGAAGTTTCTCCTGTTGCTCGAGCTCCACTTGGAAATCTGAGGGGGGAAAGCAGGGCAATCTTTCATTGGCAATTCAGAGCAGTGTTTTACATTGTTCTAATAGGAAATATTAACACAGTAAGTGTCTGAATGTGACCACAGCAAGAAGGCAAGCTGAAGTTTGCTTAGTTGCTCTGCACGAAGCAGAGAGCCTGAAAGGGAGCATCTCTCTGGGTCGTGCCTGTCTGCCCTGCTCAGAGCAAAGTAATTCATCTGCATCTTTCCCCTCTCACCTCCTGGCAATTTTCCCTAATTGTCTTCTAACCCAAATTCAGTTTTGGTTTCTACCCTTTGTTCGGGTCTTCTCAGTAGTTTTCAGATCTGCAGCTGACAGAGGAACAGCACAGGCAAGGAAACTGCAGTTTCTTAGGAAACCAATCTAAAAATGAAGATCTGTGCTTTGCAGATATCGTAACTACAGTGTCACAGTTCAAGTTCTGTGCTAAAGAGGAAGGAATACATGTGACAAAGAAAAGCAAGCACTTAAGTCCTTTGAGGGGCTGAGATCTCCTTTCTGCTCATGTGCCCAGGGCTTCTGAAACTGAGAGATGCAGAACACACCAATGTTCATGCTCCAGGGAATATCAAATCCAACAGCCTAAGGAAGGGCTCACAGTGCACTGAGGATACGTGTGATGCTGGAGCCAGCAGGAGGCAAGCTGCTTCCTAGACAGATTTTATCCTAAAATACTTCATGATGAACACAGGGATTAAGCCTTGGATTCAGAGACTAGTTTAGAGAGTAATGAAGGATGTAAAGTATGGACAGATGGAAGGTTACATGCAGTTGAAAATCTTGCAGTTTTAGCAAAACTATTACAACATTCAAGGTTTTACTCAAAACCTAAAGAATTTGTCGGGTTTTTTTTCAACCCACTTCTTTTAGTTGTAACTCAAAAACTGGAAATTTAAATCTATAACCAGAGAATGAGCAGGTGGGGAAAGAGGAGGATTTCATTTCTTCTGAATCTCATTTTCTCCTGTTCTTATATATTGATTTTAAAATTACTTTCATGACACTGAGTGTTTTAATCATGGTATTGGCACACCTTAGCCTGGTAATACAGAGAAGTAAAATGGTATTCAAAATGATCTTGCAATTGCAAGAAACACATTCATGCTCAGCACTTTCTGTGACAGAGCACTGGGCCAGGGAAACGTTTCCTAATCAGCAAAGTGACTGAAAACTTTTCAAGTTGAGAATCTCATTGAGTTTGGGTTTTTTTGTTTCCTTTTTACTTCTGGCTACAAATATATTATCCTATTAAAAGTGTATGACTAAGGTATTACTCTATTTTTTTTTTTAATATACAAAGCAATAAGTAGGTTTGGAAGATAGTTAAATGATGAAAACAGAGTTAAGGCGTTTGATAACCACAATGAAAATTCTATTTATTTCAAGTAGTTCTATTCCAAACCATTAGCATTATATATGACCAGATAAAAACAGATAGAAAAACCTAAAATGACTGAAGATAATAAAGGAATTATGATACAGGTGTCATATCCCTGAGAAGTTTATTATACTGTGACAGGTTCTCCTTATAACTGACACTTTTCCACTTTTTGACAAAATCAATAAATATTAAGGTTTACCTAAGACATTATTTCAATCTTGCTACAATTACCATCACCTGTTAATACAGCAAGAAGTGTGACATGACAGGAATATCATTCCTTGAAATGTATTCACTCTCAGCCAATTTTACAGCTATCTCTAGCAAATTCTTGCATGACCTGTGTCCTAGTTCAGCAGGTGGGACCAGTTGTCACTGTGTGGGGGTGATCAAAGCTGTGTATTCTACGCCCTCTATTCATTCCCAAGGTCAATGGCCCATTTGCAGCAGCTTCCCAGGGAGTCGTTAGCACCTCCACTCCCAGCCTGAGGGGGCGTAGGTGCTAATGGGCCATCAACACTTCAAAAATAGCCCATGACTCACAGAGTTAATCACCCATTGTGTGAGTCCCCGCCCTGGGGGAGGGACTGGCTGCTCCCTGAGGGTACATAAGGGGTGGGGTAAGAAGACCTTGGGAACTTCTGGTTGGACCCAGAGCAGCAGCAGGACCTTGACAGGAGGAGACCACCACTCTCGACCAGACCACAGCCATCACCTGCACCAACAGGTTTTTTCACTTCCTTTTGCTTTGGACTTGGGGAACCACGTGGGTCTCAGCACAAGGGCTAACAAACCCCTTTGGGTTTGTACCCCAGGGCACTGGGTTATACTGCTGGGGTTTGGGGAGTTGAAAGCAATTTCCCTTTGTGTCAGTGTATTTACTGTATTATTATTATTAAATTGTAGCTCTGACTTATAATCTCTCTTGTGCTGAGCTCATTTCTCCTGCTGGTTTACCTCTAAACCAGCACAACCTGCCTTTGCCACTACTCAAACCTGAACCCACCACCAAAGCTGGTGTGCACCAGAAGGTCCCTTTGGAACCCCACTGTGGCCACCACGTGGGCAAACGGCTCACACCTTTCCAATCCATCCACATGTGACCCTGACACACCCAACACACTACCAGGCCTACCAACCACAGTGCCTTATCTCATTATTTTAGGCATGAAGCCAAGGCTGTGCTGCATATTAATAATGCAAACCCTGCATTCCAGCACAATGCGCTCCCATTGTCACATCAGGGCACGCTCCATTTAGAGAGAATGCAGGAGCTGACTCAGAAGAACCCAGTGATTAAACTTCAGCCTAACTGATCATTATTTTTCCATTCAAAATACTAATTCTTTCAAAAAGGTGATGGCTAAAGCAAAATCTAAAGAAAAGGCTGAAGGTATAGACAGCGTGAATACCTCAACTTCACAGTATTTTATGGTTCAGACTGTTTCCTGGGGAACATGTTTGAAAAAATATTCAACAGCAATTAGGTCCACAGATTTATGTATGTTTAGAAATTCCCTGTCAAGGAGGAAGATAAAGTATTTGAAGTACAGACAGGTTGTAGCAGCCAGACAGAATGGGGACGGATTAAGGCAGGAAAATTTGCTGAAGTCTTTTAAAATGAAGTAATTCCTCACACAGTAGTATTAAAGTCCTACCGGTGTTCGCCTGCATCGTCAGCAAACACCTTAATGAGAAGGTCACAGCCAAGCTGCTTTATTCTACAGGCACCATTAAGCCTATTAAATTTATTTCCACCTTATTGACACAATTTTGCATTTGAAAGCCGGTACCGATGGCATTAAACCACTCAAATGTTATTAACATTTAAACAAAAGTCTAATTTCACAGGAAGCCAAAGGTTCTGAGGGGCAGGGAGGTGTATATGCCCTAAGAACATTTCCATGGAAAAATGAGAAACTTTTCTGCCTGCGGTGTGAGCTGATACAGGTCTGAGAAGAGGCTGACATTGTGCTCACAGCTTCCCATGCTTGGAGCCCTGCAGGGATCTGAGCTGTGCACCCAGCGAGACAGCCAGGGGTGTATCTGGCACTGGGCACCAAGCGTGGCACAACCACAAGGAGAACACCAAAGCTAAAAACAGCTGGTGATGGAGGAGAAAACATCTAGAGAAAATCTTGCTGTGCAACATCCCCAGGTGAGCACAATAACCCTCGTATAGCCAAAGAAATTAAAATTAAAAAAGCACCTTGCATTCATATAGTTCTTTTCAAATGTTATTGACTCAGAATTGGCAGGGGTATCAGGTCTGAAATGCTCTCTCGGGAGAGTCAAACACAAATACATTGACGTTTGCAGAGCTCTTCATCTAAAATTGTGTCTGCCACTCTAGAAGTTGTTTCTTTTTGGAAACAAAACAAAAGCATTTGCCTAACTGAGTTTCTTTCATGTTTATGAGACTCCTTTCATTCTGTTTTCTCCTGGGTTTCAAACTGTGATGTGGTAAGAACGTGTGCATTGGAAAAAGAAGGGAAGCACATCTTCAAGGTGAGAGAGAAATGATCTTCTGCTAGCTTTGATTTGGGAGCATCAATCACTGATCTGTGGTTCAGGGTGTTTGCTGGGGGGATCCTGCCTATCAAGCCTCACAATGAGTTCCCTCTGCAAAGCTGGGAAATGCTGTTTGCCAGGATGATTTTTGTTAATCTGACATGATTTTGGCAGCATGCACCTCCAGCAGAACCAGACCTGTCCTGAACTGCTTTCCATCATGTCAGAGGGACTTCATCTTCCTCAACAGAAATTCTGTTCTGGGAGCTGAATTGTTTGGGCTCCTCTTCTCTCCTATATTAACTCTTTGGATTGCCAGTGTTGGTCACGCCTGACCATGTTTCATTTATATTCTTTCTGTTGGTCATTTCAAGGCACAGAATAGATTTTCTAGGCCCATGTAATGGTTTGACCCATGGCTTCCTCAGTAACCAGTGTATCTAAGGAAGTTACAAGTATTCCACACGTGTTTTCCACGTAGGAGGGGAGGAGTTTTCTTGCTCTTTCTTTTTCTTGGCCGGGAGCTGTTGGGAGAGTCTGGAGTTTGACCCCTCCTGCTGTTGTTGTTGTTCTCCTGTCCTGGGTGAGATTGTTTCATGCTTGTTACCCTTCCTTTGAGGTTTCTAATTGTGTTTGTCTGTTTCATTTGGGTTTTTTTTAAGTTTGGTTTTGTTTCCTCCTAATTTTCTGGTTAACCAGCCCCCACTTTCCTTATCCCTTTTCCCCTGGGGGTGGGATCCCACATACTGTGTATATAGTGTGGTTGTGCATGTTAGAAAATATAATTCCTTTTTATTCAGTTTGGTTTCTTTTGAGTTCGTTTCTTTGCAGTTTTTTCCTTGCTCGGAAGGCTCTGGGAGGAGGGAGGAAGGCGGTCTAGGGTTGGTTAAAAAAAAAAAAACAAACAACCTAGGCCAAACCTGTGACAGCCCATCACAATAAAAACATCAGTTTAGCAAAGAACTGATTTAGGAAGAAAACAGGAATCTGTTTCAATCATTGTATTTCAAATTTTTAAAATAAAATGAAATATTTATGTTCTTAATTTGAAATAGGTGGGTTTGTTTGAAATAACTAAATAATAATAACTATGTATTACTTCATCACACAGTAGTGATGCTACATTTTCAGGTGCTCCTTTGAGAATCCTGTCATGTACGATGTAACAGCAAAACTATAGGGGGAAAACCCATAAAAAAAAGCAACCTATTTTATCAATATAGGTGAATAACCTAGGATGAGAGATTAAAGAAGTTTCCTGCATATAAAACTGTAGAAGTTTAAGATTTTCTCAAATTAATTAAAACCCACCTTTTTCCCCCTTTTATCAATTGTTCACTTTGCATTGTAAATCTTCACAGAAAATACTGCAGAGAAGTTATGAAAAAAATACTGACTTTGTGGAGCTGAAGTCAAGAGATGAAGAAACAATACTGCAGAATGCACACACTTTTAACTTCTCACTAAAGAGCATCCTATTTGCATAATTCCAACAGGGCAGGAATAGCTCAATTCAAATATATTCCTCCAAATTTTTTTCTTTACAGAAAAAAATTACTTTCTAAAGGGAGGAAGGAGAAAAAATACTGACATGAGTGTACAAGGAAGATGGGAAAATAAAACCAAGAATAAATTCAAAAATAAAACACAAATCAACAACATATAAACAAAGTAATGAAACTGGAGTCCTTCAAAGGGATTCAGGGAGAAAGGAAAAAGACAAATAAGAGTGCACAGGGCAAGAACTGACTGCCAGCCAAAGAGTCTGGGCTGCTACTGACTTTTACTCTGCACATTCAAATTCCCAGAGGGAGCCTTATTCATCAAGCAAAGGAGCAAGTTGCTGTTCCATCAGAGATTTCCCACAAGCCCTTTCAGCAAACCACTTTATCTGTGCCCAATTCTTCATACACACACTGGGGATAAGAGCATGTCCCAGCCTTCAAGATGTGCCATAAGAAAAAAGACATTTTGAACTGAGCCTTCAGATAACAGCAGGAGCAGTGGTCATCAAATAAATCCTGCAGGTAATACATGGCTATTAAAAGAAACCAAGCAATTAACGAGCCAGGCTGGAATTTCTCTCTCCTGTGGCCAAGTCCTAAGTAATTACAGAGGGAGCAAGAGTAGAACCATATCAAAGAGCTGTGGTGTGCTATGATGCAAATAAAACAATTAGGAATCAAGGAATTAATAAAGACTTCATTTGTGTCAGATCTGAAATATCTAACCAATATAACTGGCTTTAATTTGACATTTCTTTCTGGGGCATATGACAGAAATTTAATTAAATCAATACATTTCTCCTCAATGTTAACTATCCCTTTTTTTCATGTCTATACTTGCTTCTTGACCATTATTAAACTCAGTAACTCAAGTCAAGTAAATGTGAAAACTTAAAGAAAAAGCCTATGATAAGTAGACAATTACATACTTTCTATTTTAAAATAGTATTTTTATTTCAGAGGAAAAAACTTTAACAGTTCCAACTTCTAGAGCTATTTATCAAACAGAAGGATATTAGGGAATGAATAATATATAATATATATAATGGCCAATCTTCGTGAATGAAGATTTGGGAAGGGCTCACGCCACGTGTGCCCTCCGAGCCTGCGCAGGGGATTTTTTAGGTGAGGCTCAGCGTGCGCAGAGCTGGCCCCACTGTTTAAGTCCTAAGGTTCATTTGCCACGGCCGAGCAAGCTTGGACAGTGACAGTGAAGTCTCCTTAGGACTGTTTACAGCACCCGGTACTAACCGGGGCTGACCCTGCTTCGCATCCGAGATCTGACGGGATCGGATGGCAGGGAGGCTTGAACTGCCGGGGCCGCCCGTACTGAGACTCGAACTCGCGACCTTGGGAGTCGGAGACCGGAGTGCTCTCCACTATGCCACGGGACCGCCCCTAGGGAATGAATAATTACAGAAAAAACATACAAATGGTGATTAATTCATGGACAGTTTTCTGAGAAATATTTTGTCTTATTTGCAGAATTTACAGGTGTCATTTGTGTAAGTGTGAATAAGAAAACCCAAACTGCTACCAGGTCAATGCTTTGCTTGACATCTTGGAAACCTCATCTGAATTTTGGACAAGCAATTATTATCCTATATGACTGCAAAAGTGTCTTTTTTATGGGAAAAATGTCCCTTAAACCAGTTATTTTTTATAATCTCAGCTGAAGAGGTAGAGACTGTAATTTAATCCTGAGAGGACCCTTGTTTGGTTCCAGTGAAATTGTACAGGTGAATCAAGACCCAAACACCCACAGAACTCAGAGCAACACACCAGGATTCTCCTTCTGAGATCCTGCTCTGTATGGGCTGAGCCCCCAGAAAAGGGAAAATACAGAGAGTAACAGCACTTTACTCAGAAGAGGAAAAACCAAGCTGGGCTCCTTGCTGCTACACTCTAGGGAAGTACAAAATCTCACTGGAATGGGAAGCAAAAGCTGCAGCACTGAACACCCCCCTCACAAGTCCAAAAGGCAACACATGGGTGGGAAAGCAGGGGGTCCCTTCTACCAGCAACCAAACAGCTGTAGAGAAATTTATCATCAGTGCTTATATCAGACAAACTGTTGCATTAACTTTTTGCAAGACCACTATACTGTTGAGTTTGAGGATACTGCCTTTTTCTAATAATTTTATCTCTAAACTCATTTTAACTCTTCTATAAGCAGTTTCCAGTAAGACTCTGCCCCAGGCATCAGCCTGTGCTGTAATGTGGAAAGGCTCAGCCTACCTATTCCTTAGCAACCAGTTTACTCCATGTGTAAAGCAGCACTATTTCTAGAATCAAAACTGATTGCAGTGATCTGTGTCACTCCAGGAGAGAACTTATGATTTTTTGTCATTTGCAAAATAACTTTTTGCCAACTTTGCATTTCCCAAGTGCAGCATAAAGAAGAATGATGTTTTTTCCTCCCTGTATATTTCCACTTGATCCAATCAGCCCTTTTGCTTAAAAAGACAGGGGTTTGTGTTGTTGTGGTTTTTCTTTTTTCATTTGCTATTGAATCCTAAGTCAAAGTAAAACAACTACAAAAGGCATTCCTGAAAAAAACTGTCTTCTACACTGATCACCATTTCAATAGATCAGTTGAACCAATTCACCTCAGTAAGGACAGGATTAAGAGGCCAACCAGGCTGAATTATGCTTTTAACTTTAAAGGTGATTGTTGTGTTTACCTCCAGAGAGCATTCAGAGATAAATGGCTGCTATTACAGTGATGATCTCATCAACACAACGTGGCAGCCTTTTTCTTCTCATACACTGTGAAGGAAATAGAATTATCCCACTGCTTGGAACCCATCCTATTTTCTCATGCCTCACAAGCTGAGTGAAATGAAGGCAGTATCATCAAGTCGTAGCTATCATATAAAGAACAGGTCAAACTCTTCATTCACACTTGCAGATGAGCAAAATTGTTAATAGGATTTTAATTCCTTCCTAGAGAATCTCATCTTTCTCCTCAAATGATGATCAAACAGTTTGCCTTTCACCCTAGAAACACTGAAATGATCCATCTCTCCCTCCCTGTCAGCCAGGAAGAGCATCAGCACAAACGTTCCCTTTCTGGAAGAATCAAAAGCACCTTCCAAAGTTTTCCAAGTGCTTTACAGCAGCACATACAATGTCAGCTGTCCCCACACAGAGCTGTCCTGCCTGACCCCACACACTGAGTGTCCCAGGCATCAGAGCACACACTGCAGGGCCCATGGCCATGGCATGGATATCATGACCAGAGCCAAGGAATCCCAAATGTCAGTTTTCTGCCTCAGACAGTCCTCAAGACACCTTTCTGTGTCCTAAAAAATAGGTAAGGAAATATCTTTTACATTACCCATCCTATGTAACTAGTTAATATTCTCTCTTAAGCATGTAACTTAAGCATCAAGCTGTTGTATAAACTAAACTTTGAATATAGCTCTTTCAGCATCACCTCATACTTAGGCGTGGATTTTGAGCAACCCTGAAAATCACGTGCAGTCAAAAACCCTATTCAAAGGCAATGGCCAAAGAGAACACCTTTTGACTTGGCTTTTGCTTTAAACTGGAACACAAGGTCCCCCTTTCACAATTCAGCCTTAGAGATAACACACAGTGGAGAGATATCAACATAAAAATACTCGTGGATGGACAGAAACATTTCTGTATAGCAACCAGGAAAAGCTCACAAATATATTTGTCCTTAAATTGGTCCAAAAGTTAATTCCCAGTTTAGTCACTGATTTATGACACATGCAAGGCACTTAACCACTCTAACACTGATAAAAGCTCTTTAGCCAACTGGTCTGAGTAGTAGGATGTTTCTGTTCTTAGGTATTTTTAACATGCTCTGAAACCACTAAATGAACCTTGTGTGACTAGAAAATAATACTGGACATCACTGTGGAAAAAGAATCCTTGTCTTAATGATGACATTGAGGAATTATGCCACCAGTTAGGCACAATGCATTAAAAACTTATAATCCAGTCCTTCCCTCTGCATTCTGATATGCTTCACCAACATGTCCTAAATGAATATATTTTAATTTCTTCTCCTAACACCATAATGAGAAAGACAGTGCATAGAACTTTTTTTTTTTTTTCCAAAAGGGCTATAAGATTCAGGGGACAAAAAGGACTATCCCAAGGAAAAAGCAATGTCAAAGTGTAGTGGTGACTCGGTCAGGTGCAAGGCTACTGCTTTATCCCAAACTGGCTATCCCCTTATTTTTCTGTATTTTAAGTTCTTTCTTCTTTGTCCTTTAAAACTTGGGTCTACACGAGGTCAAATGGAAAAATACTGAGATCCTCTAAGAGGAAAATAACAGGTAGCAATCAGGTTTGCTGTCTAGCTCCTAATATCCACAGGAATTTGGGTTATTCCACGCCAGCAGCAGAAGGTCAGACAAACAAAAGACCTTCAGCTATAAACATTCGGATCCATAAGCCATTGCTCCTCTCAACCCCCTTGTTCCTGAGGTCGTGTCCTAGGTGGAAGTCTGATCACAGGTGCTTCCAGCACAAAGCAGTGCTGTATAAGGTGGAGAAGATCCATGTCCTTTGCTCCTAAAAAGTTACATTTTACAGGATCACAAAGGTCGAATGTTTGATAGAGCAAGACATTTTTCCTGCTCTATCAAACAGAAAACAGACCTATGGCATAGTTGTGAAAAGCCATTCATTTAACTGTTAGTTGTTGGGGGGTTGTGGTACTCTTTGTTTCTTTCTAAAGTCACCAGCACATGGGAAAAGTTACAGGGTTTAGTTACCATTTGGACAGTCAAAGTATATCACCAGTATATAGGAATTTCTATCATTTACTTGTAAATTTAACAATTCCTCACAGCATTTTTTTTTTGTCAGCATGTACCAGCCAAAACAAACTGGCATTGAAACAAAGCCTGGTCTTCCTGAAACAGATGTTATAAAGACATAAAGGCAAAAATAAAAATTGATAAAGGACTTACAAGCTAGTTTATTATACAGGGGGAAAAAAAAGAGGGTAATAAATTTTCTCATGTAACATTATGGATGAATGAATGGCCTGCAACTGAATTTCTTTCACTTCATCTGAACAGCTATTTTAAGAAAAGAATATATGCCCCATAAACTCTGGAAAGCCCCACAATTAAGTACAAAAGCATTGACCAAATGACGGCACACAATCTGGGAGAAGTTGAAATGTAGGTGCTCTTTGAGAGAAGCCTGGAAAACAATTTCAGGAAAAGTTGATATATGTTTACTAAAGTGCTTTTCAGTGCAATTATAGAAAGATTACATGAAAAGTAAAGGTGAGGCTGAAAATGTAAGGAATTAATTTTCTCTACTTTGCACAACAAACACATAAGAAACGGCATTGCTGCTGCACTGCACAAGGCTGGCAAAAACATTTACAGGGGAGTGTCAAAGGATTAAATCATCCTGATTATTTATTGTGGATTTAATTCCAGCCCTTGTCTCCAGTGGAGATCAAGGGCACTTCCCGCAGCTCTGTCAGTGCCTTGGTTAGGAGGGGAGGCAGGGTTAGCTCAGGGAGATACAACTGTCCTGTGCCACAGAAAGAAGAGCCAGGCACCGCCAGTGGGATCCACTCAAGGAGACCAGCAGAGAAGGCGAAGGGCCTCCATGGTACTGAGGGTGACACTGGGAGAGCATCTTCTGAGCAAACTGCCCTCTTCTGGAGATTATTCTGCAACATTGACAGGAGTGACACATATCCAATCACATTGGGAAGTGGAGCACAAGTAATCAGCTAATTATCTGTTTTACATAATGAGTGAGGGATATGTTTTCACCCAAACAAAACTGATTAAAAGAAGGAATAACATTTGCCATAACCATCACAGGGGCTGTGTTTCCAGTTAGATGACACGGCAGACCAACCTTCAGAGAGAGGTGTCAAAACACCAAGTCAAGCAGAAAAGAGCACCCTCCTCCCCAGCAGAGCAGCACCTGAGCTGAACTTTACTTTAGGCAGCTGAGCTGGCCCTGGAGATCTGAGAGCACTCAGGAAGCTTCTGCAGCTGACAAAACTAAAGCATTGCTGAAAGTAAGTGGTTGCTTTGATGGCAAAGCATTGTTATCTTAAAGGCTAAGTTCACTCTGAATAACCTCACAACATCCTTGTAGCCCTCCCAAGTCGCTGTTCTTTCTGCCAAAGGTCATAAACTCTCCTCTTTTTCCTGAGCTCCAGCCAAAGCTCTCTGTTTAGCCACACTGGTATTCCCCTCTGGCTTGTCTTTCAGCACAGGGACAGCCTGTTCCTGAGCCTTTTAAGAGTTCCTTCTTGAGGAACATCCAGTCCTCCTGGACCCCTCTGCCTGTAGGAATGCCTCCCAAGGGACTCTTCTCAACCAGTCTTCTAAACAGGCCAAGGTCTGTCCTTCACAAGTCCAAGGCAGCAGTGCTGCTGACACTCCTTAATACTCTGAGAATCAAAAATTCCTTTGTGATCACCATGCTCACGACAGGATCCAACCAAACGGAATCCCAGAACACCATTATAGCACACCAGACTTCTTGGGAAAAGGGCTTTTCCTTTGGAAGACCTTAAGTGTTACAGACATTAACAGCATCATTATAAAAACATAAGCTAGCATATCCCAAAGTTTTTCATTACAATTCTGAATGATATCAAATTGTAAATTATTTCAGTAATCTCGGAGCAGACAGAAAACCAGCCCAGAACCAAGAACTGATGGAGAGAGGGAATATAGTTATTTCTCTGAATGTCTGTGAACACTGTAACTTTGGAGCCATGACAGCATTAATAGAGAGCTAATCAATGAAATAAATCTTACTGCAATTTCTCCTTAAAACACTTACTCGATCATTAATACTATATTTCTTTTGCAAAGTGTATCTAGTTGGTTGGAGAGTAAACATGACCCTTAGTTTCAAGAAGAGCTTTGCAGTGTAGTGGTTTTAGCTAGGCCTCAAATTAGCAGGCTCAGAGAATCTACGTGGATTGGTAGAGACGGCTGTCACCTGACTGGGTAACCAAGGAAGTATTTCATACCAGATGACGCAAACCTAGATATGATGCAGCAGTGGGAGAAGCAAGGCCTAAGATAGCAGAAAAGATGGAGCAAGTCCGGCTTGTAACTCAGACATGGCAGAACTAAGCCACTCCCACACACTGGATTTTACCCCTTTTGAGATGATGTAAGATGGTATGGAATACAATATTATTGGCTAAAAGAAGTCAGCTGTTCGCTAGCCCAGCCCAGCCCAAGTCAGCTGACAATGCTAGGCCTAATCTGAATTTTAAAACCTAAATTTAGGCCCACCTGGCTAAACCCATGACAGCAGTTATGCTGCTGCATATATTTCATCTACTTTATGTCTATTGCTATTCAGTCATAATATAGAAGTGTCTTCTGTCTTCCCTATGTCCTTTAAAATTAGTTTTACCATTTGAACCATTCTCTTTTTCTCCCTTAGAAGAAAAGAGCTGTGGTGAACAGCAATGAGAGACTGTGGTGAATGAGGGAAACACACTGTTCTGCAAGCCTAAATTTCTAAGCATAAAATATTGGGTTTGTTTCATGATTGAACACCTCTTTGCAAATGCTTTATTAAATGCTTGTACATTGAAAATTGGGGTATTTCATATCTTTACAAACTCCTCTTCTCCACTGCTACTTGAACAAAAAAATAGATATAGAATATGATCTTTGACATTTTAATTAAGGCCTATTAAAATGTCTATAGCAAGTAATAAAATACAAATTGTCCCCCTAAGTTGAACCTGCACTGCAACTGTGTCACGAATTCAGATAACCATGGATAAAAATCTTTCACAGCTAAGAGCATGGGCTGAGCAAAAAACTCTGGGCCTGACACCTAATTAAGATATACTTCCCCCTGATGAAGAAAGTTCTTCATCTATTACTATGTGTTACAGTGGTTCGGGGCTATATTTAAAAGACCATTAAAAATGTACCTGAAGGCAAAGTTAATCTTTATATTTGACAGATAATAGCAGCTTTTTTGCAGTAAGTAGCAAAGTGAATATTTTATTTCTTTATGATCTAATGACCATTCTGTTTAATCTTAATGGAGTAAAGATGAGCAAGAAAATATGCTTAGGGGATATACTAATACATCAATTATGGAGAGTGGGAAAGTACTTTAAAAAGTAGCAGTAATCTATTGTAAATGAACATCTCAATAAGCACTCCTAGCCACAGGGAGAGCTAAAAAAGATGCATTAAAAATCTATTCAGATTCTGCTCATTATAGATATGTTCTTCTCAGCTCTTAAGTAATGCAGCAATCACATAATTAACTTTTGAAAAGGGAAGCATTTAAAACAACTACGGAGCTGTGGAACACAGGAAGCTTTCTCATTTTTTTTAGTGAAAGTGAATTTCTCCATCTACTATCCTTAACATTGCAAAAGTGCTGAGACAGAGTGGCATTTCTCCTCAAGGTATTGCAAAAATATAAATGTGATTCCACATACCCAATAGACACTTATTTTTTTGTCAAAGAAACAATATAAGTAAAGACAGGCATATAAATAAACTCTTCTCCTGCTTAACTACAAACGTACTATCTATCCCATAGAGAAGCAGACACTTGTCTCCCAGGAATTTCACCCTGAAATGAAGATCTGAATTTTACAGAGGAAGGTTTTTGCTTCTAAAATAATTTTGATTTGGCCAAAACAATTCCCCAAACACACACATGAGCTCCAAGAAGGAAGTTGACAGAACTTTCCAAGTGAAACCATGAGCCTGCAGCCAGCTGAGGGCCCCAGCTGTGAGGATGGGAAGGACTGAGTCAAGTCCCAGTAAGTGATGAAGAGCCTTTCAATTGAATCTAAAGAGAATTGATACCACATACAGTAATTCAGGGAAAGAGGCCTTTATTCATTAACTCTCAGCACTGGGAATTCTGTATGTTTATCTTCAAGGAATGGTTTGGGTTAGAAGGGATCTTAAAGATCATCCAGTTCAAACCACCCTGTCAGGGGCAGGGACACCTTCCACTAAATCAGGCTGGTGCAAGCCCCATCCAACCTGGCCTTGGACACTTCCAGGTGTGGGGCAGCCACAGCTGCTCTGGGCAACCTGTGCCAGGGCCTCACCACCCTCACAGGAAAGAATTTCTTCCTAATATCTCATCTAAACCTGCTCTCAGTTGGAAGCCATTCTCCCTTGTCCTGTCACTACCTGCTCTTTCTAAAGTCTCTATCTTTCTTGTACTTGAAATTTGACTACAAAAGCCCCAGTGAGCTACTGCAGAACAAATCACCTGTGAGAACTGTTCCTCTGCAGTGGGATTCTTTTATGCAGTTTTCTTCCTTGGTTTGCTGTCTCTCAGTGTCTTGGAACACCACCAAGCTACAATACAGGGAAGCAGCCACCTCTCCAGAACAAGCTCCACCTGGGGACTTGAAACAACACAACTGCTGTCTGTTAAACCATTCCTTACATCCAAAGGTTGTCCCTGGCACATGAGTCCCAAGTGTGCCAAGATGCACTGGCTCACACAGGCAGGCTCCTGAAGGAATTAAGAAACATGAATATCATTGATATTACATGAATAATGAATCTGCCTTTAACACTCCTGAGCTGATGTAAAATTGAGAATGAACCGAGTGTATTCGCCTACAGACACTCAGATGCACATATACAAAATATAAGCAGTAATTTTCAAAAATGCTCATCTCAAAAAGATGCCTGCAATAACTCAGCTCTTGGGCTTTCTGAACTCACTGAGTTGCTTGTGTCCGATCAAACCAGCTTGAACATCATACAAAGCTTTGAGGCAATGCCATCACTACCAGCAGCAAGAACCCCGAAGCTCTGCTTGTGTAGAGTCACCTGAGAGCCAGGTGGGAACACAGGGCTGGCAACACAGCAAAATGCACATCAGACACCACAGAGGCTTCCACATCGCAGGTTATGTGACTTAAATCAATTAAAAACTCTGAAATAAATACCATTAGATAATATTGTAGAATTTAACATTTCTGCAGTAAAAGTGAGGAAGGTTGCCTGGTCTTTCCTGAGTCTCTCTTGCCCCTCTGTATATGAACACAGACAAAAAGGACAGAGCAAAAGAGAGAGAGGCAGAAAAGCTCAGCATGATTGTGCATGTGCACTGAATCTGCCCAGCCTTTTATGGAATAGAAAAGAAGAAGGAAATATCCAAAGTGGAAGTTGGCAGATAACTTACTTAGAGCTTTTTCATGTTAGGAGTAGGTGTCTACTGTGGGTATTTCATTGCCTGTATAACTCAAATGAAATATTTTTATTTGATGAACAACAGAGCAAATTTTTAAACTTTAATTTTAGGAAGTGATTATTACAGTGAATTTATATGGGATGCAGAAAAGTTGTATTTCCATTTGCAAATGAAAAGGCCTCTGTACTACAATTCTAAGGTCTGTGTGGGGAATTCAAATTCCCAGACGTAAAAAGAAATTTCAATTTTCATTTTTCCATCAGCACAAGCTGTTTCATGAGTATTTTTATATAGTTTAATTAACCAAGAGATTTATTTATTATAGCTATTTTTTAAGTCAAGGAGAAATAAAGATATAGCAACAGACCTTGGTTGCAAAGTATTTTTAACAACTTCTGGATGCCTTTCTTGACCTAAAGAGATGTATGCACCTTGTGTTTAAGAGAGCAGATTGCTGCTAGTCATGACTGCATATTAATCAATGACACCTTAGCCCCTTGATAAAGTGGAAAAGTGATGCTCAAGCAGATTTTAGATAGAGGATATCCCTCATTACATATGGATGGCCAGCTACAGACTTTTGATGTAGTTTACATGGAGGAGAAAATTATTATCAACAGTTTTCTCATATCTAAACATTAAACCATATAATTTGGCCATACATGTCTTTGTATATTATACACACTTGCATACACACACACGTTCCCTTTTGTATATATTGCTTTAAAGTTAATGATGACAAAGATCTATTTATTCCTTTGGTTTTCATTTAAAAGCACGAATCCCATAGCGAAGCTTTCAGCAGAATGCACTGGACACAGCTATGGAAAACTGCTTTTAGAGGCCCATTCTCAGCTGCTGAAGGAATGAAAGCAAAACATCCCACGTGTTCTGAGAGTTGCTGTGAGAAATTAAGCTGGGAGGATGGAGCCACAGTGATGATGCAGCTGAGTATTTGAACTGACCTGTTTGGGAAGAACACTAAAAGAAAAATGTGCATTTCTGATGTTTTGACACATGACTGTAAGGAACAAGGAAAAGCAAAGAGTCTGTAGATGTGAGTCAGTATTGTATTAGATTCATATAGATTTATAAACTTTTAGCTAGCATGTACATTGTTCTTTGTAGATATACAAGGGTTTGCCTTCAACCTCCTACCTAAGACACAGCTTTCCCCTTTTAGTAAGTGAAACATAAAAAATAAACCATCATTTTGTAGACCCCAACCTTGATGACTACAAAACAAAATAAAGATTGAGTTCATTATAGATTGAAAAAACCCCCCAAAGTTATAACATCTTCCTTTGTGGGTATTTCCCATCTTCATTCCCCTTACCCTCATAGCTTGTCTCAAATGGGAAAAAAAGGCAGGTATTGTTAACAGATTAATAAACACACTTGAAATTAAAATTTGCAGTCCTGATTAATGTGTGCTGAAAATTTTATTCTTCAAGAAAACATGCATTCTCTTCCACTAAGACTCCACTGTAAACTAATGTAGGAATTTATATCCAAATAAGGGCAATAAAATCCCATCTCATACCATTCAATTTAAAATATCATCAGGCAGAAATGGACTCACACTTTCTCAGTTCTTGTTTAGTTTAGAAGTGCATTTGTTTGTCAGATACTCAATAGGTAACCCCCAAACCTGCCTTTAATATCAATAATTTATCTGGTTTGTGTTTCAAAACAACATCATTAACTATGTAGCCCAAGTGGACTTTCAGTCTATAATTGAAAAATGCTTGATAAACTCTTTCTGCATTCTGTATTTCAATGGAATTCAAAAATAGGATTTTAAAGAGTTCTGTTTTCTGTTGATACTTGTTATTAAATATTTTTCAAGTATTGAATGCGTTAAAAGTATTGAAAATATTTTAAAAATCAGTTACAAAAGAAGAGGAGAAGGGAAAAAACATTGCATCCTCAACATCTAAATTGGTATTACCAGCTTACGAGGAACAGAGCACAGATAATAATTTTAAGACCTATTTGATTTTTTGTAAATAAAATAATGTATCTGATCTATTAGCTATTTTTTTCCTGTCCTTTCCTAAGCCTGAGTGGTATTGTATAAAGAAAACATGATAAGAGGAATAAACCGACTTGCTCAAACTAGATGACTTACTATATCAGTAGGTTTATAGTAATTAAGCCCCTCTGAGACCATTCCAGATACGGTGCTGCCTCTCCTCACTCATAAGGATAAACAGAAGCATTCGAGGTACTCAGTGTTTATCCTGGCAAAGCATCAACCTACTTGTTGTAGTACTGACTAATATCTGAGATAAATTTCCAAATTATTATTCAAAACCAAATTTCCTATAGAGTAATTTAGTTACCAACATATCTACTTTTGAGCCAAATATTTTACATCATTGGCTAAAATATTGCCACCAAATACTGGTGAACGTCAATGCAGGTAACAAATATTCCACTCCACTCTTGATTGTTTCCTTTCCAGTAAGCTCTGTATGGCTTTTTTTTTCACAGAAAGTTGCTGGAATAGCAGAACACACCCCATGCTATGAGAAAGGGTGTTTATTTGCAGATACCACTGACTGAAGCAAGGACATAATGACACGAGTTGAGCCACGTTTAGAGAACTGACTGATGGACAACCCAAAAACATCATCATCAAAGGCTTCTAGAGAGTTTGTAACCAGCACTTAATTACACTAACAGATATTTTCATCCCAGCCCTGTGTTAGCTCTTGGATCTGTTTCAGGCTGCAGCATATATTACAGTTCCCAAGTTCATGCATATGTTATTTTACAGCAATGTTTGACTTATGAACTTCAAAGCAACTCCAATCTGCGAGCATGTCATTCTTTCCTGAGCTAAAGACTAGTCAACAACATTAATCCTCCCCTCTGCTAAAAATAAGTATTCTTACTTCTGTTTTTGACTGACAGAAGCTACAACACATTAGAATCCTTTTGGACTCAGACTAGAAAAACAACCTAAGAAAACAAAATTAAAATGTTATTTAAAGTCTTATGAATATCCTCCTCCCTGTTGAGTGTCTTGGACCATGAGATACATTACATACTAACACATATGCAACATAAAACCTGAACACATCTATTCATTGTACATTAAATGCAATAACTAGATTTTGAAATCAGTATCTGTGATGTAGGTACCTATCTGAGAGGAGCTACCTTAGAAAAAGACACAGGCAAAGGAACACTAAGATATTTGCAAACATATTTGTTTTGGGAATACATATGATATTTGCATCTGGTATTTTTTGAAGTGTTCTGCTGAAATTTAGGTGAAAATAAGCATTTGATACACAGAGTAACAGAGCTCTGAACTGAGGTTCCTAAACAAACAAACAAAAAACCCCAAACAAACAAACAAAAAAAAACAAACAAAAAGTTGATGCCAAAATGATGAACTTGGTATTGTGGTTTTTTTCCTTAGTTTTTGTTTATGTTGAAAATTTGTCTGAATAATTAAGCATTTGCAAGTCAAATGAGCTAGTAGGACTCCAGCTTCAGCTGTTATTTCATGCTGTTTCCTTTGAACAATATTTACAATGCAACAAGAGAGAAAACAAGGCAAGATGCTGTGGATCGTGACAAATGCTGCTAATGAGAGTTCAGGCCCTTGTTTAGCCTTTGCAGCACCTCCCTAACAGGCAGCTGAATGTCACTGCTATTCAGCCACTGCATTTTAATCAGAGGTTAAGCCACTGCAGAGGAAAGTATTCAGAGGTCAACTCTTCCCTAATTTAATTTTTAGTGGTAGTCTGACCCTTAAAGAGAGGCCTTTGCTAAAGCCAACAGGAGTTTGGGCAGTGCCTCCCACAGAAGGAGGAGCCCAACCATCTGCCCTACCTGTCAAACAAAACGACGCTATTGGAGTTACCTCATCTACAGTTGCTGTTACTTGACATTCTGCTTGTGTTGCTGAGAGCCTCAGTCTCTCCTCAAATGCATCTGCTGTGCCTTGTTAGGATTTAGAGCTGCCATTCTGAACCAGAAGAGTTGCCAGGAATTAGACAGACTTGTCTGGCCAAAGTCTGAGTGCTGAACTTCTGCTGTCAGGTGGAGTTTGTCCTTCATTATTAGCGGCACAAGAAGAATCAGTGTATCCAAAATGCTCATGTTTTAAAACTACTACAGTGGCAGACTCAAAGAAAATAATTTGGAATTCATTTTATCACATCTTTCCGCTGGATGAATCTGCTACAGGACAGTAATAATTTTGTGACAGCAGAACAGTACGATAAAATCTAACTGCAGGAAATGAAGAGGCAAGATATTTTAAGATACTAAAATTAGCAAATAATGTCTAGCAATCCAATCATATTGTCTCAAACAGATGACATTTCTTGTTGCTTTTATGTCTGTGTACTGGAGAGCTAAAATTATTGCATACCCTCCAAATGAATGGATCTATCACAAAGCAACTGTTCCCCTCCTCTAGATGCTTAACTGTGATCCAGGCAGCTGTCAAAGAGGCAGAGAAAACCTTCATAAGCTTTGATGGGCCTCTCAGCTATCAGAGGCATTTTAAAAAAGGGTAGGAATTGTGGTAGGTCCCATTTCCACAAGACTTCACACCAGAATTCACTGAGAAGACTAATCTTTGTGTTAAGCCTACCTTTTTTATCTTGAAGGGTCTGTCTTCTGCAGAAAGAATGTCTGAATTTTTTTTTATTGAAAGAGAAGCTGATTATTGGATTTTACTGAAAAGATGTATTTCTTCCTGTTCTATAATAGAAATACAGGGTCTGTGATCATTAGAAGAAAATAACCAGCAAGGCAAATTCAGGTAAATGAAAGAGAAATTAAATGTTGACCAACTGATAACACATAACTCGTTGTTTGGTTATGCAAATATTTTCTTATCGATCACTGGATAATTATTAAGAGGGCAAAACCTCAAAGAATCCCGTAAAAGTTAGAGGTGTGAAACCTCTGGAATTCATTAGGAAGATGAGAGCTTGCAACCCAGAGTTTTAAATATCAAGGTGCCCTCTTGATTCAATTAGTAACAGCCATTAAAAGCACAGAAAATGAAAAAATAAAAGTAAAAAAAAAAGTTTTGACTTTTCAAATATCACCTCTACTTGTCCATTTCCAGAACAATCAGAGTCCTCAGCCAAGAGGGAATGAGGGAATCATAGAACTGATTGGGTTGGAAAAGACCTTCGAGATCATCAAGTCCAACCTTTGGTCCAACTCCAGTCCCTTTACCAGATCATGGCACTCAGTGCCACGGCCAAGCTCACTTGAAAAACCTCCAGGGATGGGGAATCCACCCCCTCTCTGGGCAGCCCATTCCAATGCCTGATTACTCTCTCTGCAAAGAATTTTTTTCTGCTCTCCAACTTCAATTTCCCCTGGCAGAGCTTGAGCCCGTGCCCCCTTGTCCTATTGCTGAGTGCCTGGGAAGACAGGAGAGCATCAGTAACTTCTGAGAAAACATGTTAGGAAAGAAGGACTTGGCCAACAATGAGCCAGAAGCTCAACACAGGGAGGGAAAGGTGCTTTCCATGCTCCATTTGCACAGACCACCTACACAAAGTGTGCAGGAGTCATGTGAGGGTATTTTGGAAGAAAACAATGTCCTAGCAGGAGTCTGTTCAGCGCTCACAATTTCCAAAAGCATCTTCTAATTTTAAGTAGATGAAGAAATATCCTGCAATTCAACACACACCCCATGAGACAGAATTTTCCACCAAACAACAGCACAGACCTGTCCTCTTTATGGCATGACAGCACCAGGCACATTAATTGCAAAGGCTGCTTCTGGCAAGGGAAATCTCCATCCAGCACAGGACAAACCTCCAGGGCTGTAACAGTTCTGCATCACAAGGGCAGCAACTGGGTCTGATTTTCACAGACCTTCAGCAGCAGAAAGGACCATCACTTCTCTCTGGTAATTAGGCACCTGGCCTAGCTCTGCGCAAAACTGATACAAGTGGATTTATGATGTCCCACAAACGCAGCTGAGCAGCGGGAACCAGATTTACAGCTCCGCTCAAGTGTGAGTGTCCAGTGGATTTACAGCATTGCCCTCATCTTGTTACCAGATCTGGCAACGAGCAACTTGACAAAACTTGAAAAAGTACTGTTAACTATTTCAGCAAAGCTTTGAACAAAGGCTAAATAAAATTTCAAAATTATCTTTTGCCTTGTGACATTTTGCACAAAAATTGTTCACTATGTGCCAGCTCTCACCATCCTCCAAGCAGAAGACCCTCACATGGAGTAACTGCTCTAATGCCTCAGAGTTTATCCACAGCACAACGATTTCTTCAAAGCACTCAAAGCAGCACAAAGTTTTCTATTCATTTTTATTATATGACTGCATGAACTATTACAAGTGGCTTGAGTCTTTCATGTTTTGGCCCAGAAAATAATACACCACTTAATAATAATTCATCAGAGGTAATTTTGTGAAAGAGTCATCAACTTCAATGGCTTTTAGACTAACCAAAGGTGTTTTGCACTACTCAGGGTTAGTACAAAAATACTTATTTTCAAGTATTTGCAGGGCTATTTCCATCAATAAAACAAGAGTTTCTCTGACTGAAATGCAACGGAAATTTTTATTCAAAAAGACATGCCCTTGCTTCACCTCCATAGCTGAATGTTTCATAACTTTTGGTATCTCAAAGTGAACTTCTCATTTGTTTAGTTATTTTTAAAGCTAAAACATGATTGCTTAACAGTTGCACAAGCCACCAAAACTTTTGCAATATAGTTCCAATTAGAGACTAGAGTAACTAGTGAAACCAATAGTAGTTTCCTGACAGAGTGACTATATTGTCTTCTATAAGCATATGGAAAGGAAACTCAGCAAAGAAATTGAAATCTGGGGGTTTCCACACTTTCTTGAGAAGGATAAGGATTTGGAGAAACCCAATTTACTTACTGTTATATCTGAAAAAAGTTGATTTTTTTTCTTTCTGGCTTTCCTTTTAAAATGGCATGGCCTGTAAGAATCTGCCTTATAAGTCAAGATAAAAAAAGAAAATTAAATATTATTACTTAAAATTTTTAACTTCATTTCAACAATTGTCAGGGAACAAAAGGGCACCTTTTAAACATCTGCCTTTTCAAAATGAATGTTGTATTTTGGCCTACATTGGTATCATGGCCACAAAGAGCAAAGGGGCCCAGGATGCAACATCAATTTATTTCTTTTATTTCTTATTGGAGAAGCATATCTTTATTGTCATCAAGTACTGCAAAAGAATGGAATTGGGATGAACAATTTTTGTTTGTTTTTTACAGAAAGCAACCCAAACTGAATCATTCTAATTACAATTTCCAACAGAAGTTTATTAAAAGATGGAGGCCCCCCGTGAAGAGATGCTCTGAGCCCTGTTGTATGAGTTATTTACTGGCACATAAAGCTTCTCTTTATGACATAAGTAGACAGCAATTTCTCTTTGGCAGAAACACTTCATGAAATTTAGTGCAGTAAACAGGGATTTCAAACCTTCTAATTACCAAAATGCCAGGGATTTTAAATTATTATATAAGGTCTGCCTTCCAAAAGGAAAGGATGACAAATCTATCACTTAGCATTTTCAAAAGGCATTAAAAGTACCCTAATTCACAGCAGAGGTGCAGAGTCTAACTGAGCAAACAGAGGTCTAGACACCAACTTATGATCAAGCAGCTTGATCTGTCCAGAATTAGAGTGAATGCCACATTAAAACCATGCTGTCAGGTTGTAACTAAAGTGGAAAGCACGCTGGGACAGGGGTCTGCTGTTTCACTGTTAGACCAAGTCCCAAACTGCTGCAAATGGGTTTTGCACAAGAACCCAAAGGACTTTTGGACTCTGGAAGAACAGCAGCCAGGCTTTCCACCTTAGACCCTATGGCCACACTAATATTTCCTGTCTCTTCAACAGGTGGTGCCTCTGAAATCTGGATGGGGATAAAAATGCCCTCCCTGGGGGTTAAGGAGAAAGGGGGCTTTGTGGGAATGTCGATGCCACTCACTGAAGGTTTGCTTAAGCCAAGGTAAACCCCCCAGCTGGCCAATTTCTGGTTTCCATGAGTGAAAATAGCAGCAAAAATACCCTCTATAAGTTTCAAACTCCCCCTGCAGTGAAGGCCAAGCCATCATGTTGCCACCAATTTTTTTATCTACTTTAAACAAACACAGCCTGAACTACTTGGACAGCAATCCCAGCTTTCAGGTGCAAAGTAGCCTTATTGTCAGACGTTGTTGGGGGGCTCTTGGTCTCTGAGCTTCAACAGCTCAGGGAGAATTTTCAGCTGTTCTGTCAAGCACAAGTGCAGCAGAGTTGAGTGTCCCTGGTTGGTTGGCTAATTTGAACTCCTCTAATCACACAATAACAGGTGATTCAAAAAGCCAAATGTTGAGCTTGTTTCAGTAAACACGATAATTTGCCCAGCACTGTGACAAAAAGTGATCAATATAGAGCAGATTCCTCTCTGTAATTCAGGTGATCTACCAATGTCAGTCAGAAAAATCCAATGACCCCGTCCCTCTGTGGAAGAACATAGTGCTGTGTTACAAATGGGTAATAGGATGGTAACTACTCAACTGAAATACTGAAATAACATTGCTCCATAGCAAAAATCAATGAGGATCAATCCAACAATGAAGGTACTTTAATTTTCATCCTCTTTTCTTTTTTTCTTATTATGTGAGTATATTTAAAAAACCCAAATGTACCAGAACACATAAATGGTTGGAGGGAGCCACAAGAACTGCATTACTTTATAGAATCTTTTGATTTTTCATGTTTCATCTTCAGTTCATACACAGAACTTAAATTACCATGTGTCAAAAACTTTACAAGCATCTTCCTGGAAAGCAGAACTTGCTCTCCTGAAAGGTCTGCAGGCACAGTCAGCTTTCATCTGAGGCCACTGAAGACAATCTAAAAAGTCATCCCACTTAGTGACATTTCAGAAAGCATTAATCCAAACCTGAAAGAATGTCACCTGTGTGTCCTTAGGGAACAAGCAGAGAGTACAGACTGCACTTCCTGGAAAAGGTGACAAGGTACACAATATTATTTATCCTGGTTTAAAAAAAAAAACAGGCAAAATTTATTTCTCTTAAGGTGTGTGATATTTAAATCATGTCTCTATTTTAATCTTGTTTCGTCTGCCTAGGATATGACATTTGGCATTACACTTTATTCCTTCTGATTTGTGTTGTAACCACCTTGTTTGCTGGTTCATTTGTTCAAACACAGCAATCACAATTCGGATGCAGAATTTCCCTTTCAAATTCTGTATTTGTTTCTGACAAGGCAGTTTATCAAATAACAGGTTCTGGAGATGTCAGACTTCCTAAAAACAAAGCAAAAGTGGGAATGTATTTCAGAGATAGGCGAGGTCAGTGCACATTCTTTTCCTCACACAATTCCTTTTCCATCCTTTGTTCATTTATAACCCCTGAAGTCTAACGCATGAATTATCCCATTCTACACATCAACCACTTGACAGATTGTTTTAGTAAAACTCTTATATGCTGTGGCTTTCCTTTCAGGCTGCCAGGAATAGTTTAACAAAAAGGCTGATTAGTCTCTTTAAGTTCTCCCAGATAAACAAACTACAAAGCAAGTTTACAGTACCCAGGATCATCCATGCAAAAATACCACACAGGCTCTTTGCAGCAACAACACAAATCAGAGCAGTCAAAGGTGCCCAGTCAAGAAGAAAAGCTGATGATGATGCAGCAGTTTGTCGTATGGGAAGCAGAAATGTTCACGCTTGAGAATCTTTAGTTAATGACATAATTGTTAGGACACTTCTCAACAAAGCTCCTTTAAGGAAAGACCTTCTTTTGTTTCATTTCACACACAGTATGTTTCTGGTAATAAATCATAAAAATCATTAGACTGATTTTTTTCTCTTTAAGAAAACCCTGGATAATGTCAACGACACATATGGTTGCATAAATATGTGTATGCACCTAAGCAACTGGCTACAAAACAGCAGACACAGAGCAGATTCCCAAACCCAAATGCAGCCCTGTAAGAAGTGCAGCACCCTCTGTGAAGATGCTGCAGGCGAGGGCTACAGCCCCAGCCCTCAGTCCAGGCACCACAAGGAAGCACAGCCATTGCCTTTCCTGTGTTTTCAAAAACCTCAAAGCTGCTGGGAGAGTGATTTTAATGAATTGCATCCTCCCATCAACCCAAGCCAGAAAGCTGCAAGGATAGGAGGAAGGGAAAAGAACAGTAGAACAAGAAATGGAAAAGAGGAAAATAGATACTGATGTGGACTGGGACACGTGGGGAAGCAAACAATGCTGTCAAATTTCAAGGTAGATAAGGATATTGCAAGGGACAACATGCAATTAAAAAAAAAAAGAAGCAGCCTGACAAATATCAGCAAAGTAGCTCCTGGTATTACTAAGCTCTGCTGTCTTGGTTTCAGAATTTTACCTCAAAAATATTAGTGACACATACATGTGAAAAACAAAACAAAATTCAAATAAACTCAATCAAAATGTTCCGGCACTGGACAATACACCGCACTGTTGTAGGTAAATACGCAGTTCTAATGGTGGTTCACTGCTTGGACAGTCTGAGCAAGGACAACTGGGGGTATTACTGCAGGTTTGATGCAGTCACACACCCTGATGTGTGATTAACTGGAACACTCATTCATTCCATGGCCATTTCCAGCAGCCCCTGAAACTGTAGCCAGTTACCTATTGGATGCACTTTGATAGTCACCATCACCTCTGATTGGAATTCAGTGTATAAATACACCCCCTTCCTGCAAATACATGGCACACAGTGACAAGGAGCCCAGGGCTGGAAATCAGAGAGAGTCACAATTTTCATTCTTTTCCAAGTTTACTGCCTCTTCTCCAAGTAGCCAATGTGACCTTTCACAGCTGCACCTCTGCTTGCCCTTCCTTCATCCCTCACTCTCCTCATGCCCCTGCTGCTTCAGGAGCAGACCCAATCCTTGGATAATCACAACTCAGATGTGCCAAACCTCATTTTATAAAGTATTCATAAACTGTGCAAAGAAATTAACTTCTTTAGTACAAAGACACTATTTGATTTTCTTTGTTTCATGTGGGCCTACTGTAAGAAAATCTCGATTTCCCAGGTAAGCAGCAAAAATGATAAGTTACATATGGTATATGGAATACTCTGCTGTAATTTTAATCCATCTGGGTTTATATCATATTGTTGGGATAAAACGCAGCTACTTCTCTGTAGAAGTACAAAGGATCAAGGTCTACTTTCTACTTCCAGGTCCACCGAGGGTTAAAGAGACAATCAATAATCAATAATCAGATTTCTCCTCACATTGAAATTGTTTTTACCCTTTTATATTCCTCTCATATCCCTTTTGTATATGAAATTATAAGTTGTTTTTATTTTATTTTTCTTGGCTTTGGGAGTTTGTTGTCCAACACACCAGCTGTTCTTGAACCATGATTATACACACCTAAGCATCACAAAAGTGGGAATGAAATTTAGTACATAAAGTCTTTTGCTATACAAGTTTTCTCATGGGCCAAACAGTCTTGTCTTACACCGTTTATATAAATATAATTCAATCTTTCTTTTTGTAGCTCTCTATGTAACTCTGTATATGATCTAAGTGTTACCTTGGAGGTCTCAAAATACTGTCTCTTTAACATGCAGCAGTTACCAAGAGAAAGAAGGATTATTCAACAATGCCATTTTAAGCACTGCTTTTAGTTTTGCTAATTTCTTCTTCAGAAGTAGCAAATATAGGGAAGATTCAAACAAATGTAGCAAAAATGACTGTAGGTACAGAGGAGGTTTTTACATGTGTTCAGAGTTAAAGGAGAGATTCTTTTCTTTGGAAAACAGATTACTTAGGAAAGGATGCTTCTGATACATAAATAATGATTAATAGGGAAACAGCACTTGATATATTTGTGTAACACCCAAAATGAAGTAATTCATCAGGAAGCAAAACACGAAACAGATTCCAGAAATTGCATCTAAACAGTAAATAATCATTCATTTTTTTAAGGCATAGTTTTGTTCATCACTGAAGTGTAAAGTACTATTTTCCATTCTCATAACATTTATTCTGCTTCTTTTTGATTAAAAATTTGTACCTCATAAAAAGAAAGGGCATTGAACAATTGAAACACTACCACTTCTATAAAATTCTGGCTCTTCTGAAATCTTTACTTCTCAGTACATTTGGCAGAAGCAGAAAAGTGTCCCAGGAACACATTAAAATTTTGCCTATCGATTAAACATTAGGTCCCACCTCTCACGGCACGCTACAGGCTGGCAGAGCAAAGCAGGCACAGGAAATGCCCAAAGAAGCTCTTTTGCTACCATTTTCTCTCCCTGGCAGTGTGTCCCTGCCACCCCACCCCAGTACTTTGCCTCAGCCTACTGCTCATTTGTATCACTGTATCAGGCTGGGGGAGAGTCAGCAAAATGGAACCAGCAACTCCAATAAACCCCAGCTGTCCTTAGGTGTTCAGCCTTTCCGTTTTCTTACTCATGCTGTTTCCTTTCTGCTCCTGTCTTGCCTGTACAAGTTGATAAACTGTTGGGGGCAATTTCTGTCTTCTCTCCCATGTGGAGCAACCCTAACTATGTATTATCCATGTACTTACCCACAGACACACTGTGAGTGTAACTGGGTGTTACCTGGAATAATATTTATATTCTCTCTGCCTTGTAACTAAGCCCAGTTTCTAGCAAGGAAGGAAGACATCCTAATAAAAGCCATGATTATGTCCTTCTATATTTTATTTTGTTGCTTGTTACTTGATGTAAAAAAATGAAAACCATCTATAAACTATTGAAAGTTTGATTTTTGTTATGCTAAACAAATCCCCTCTAAAATGATACACTGTAAAGGCTCTTTTGCCCTTAAACCATAATCCAAATTCATCCAATACCAGTAATGCATTGTGTGAAGCTTTCCTGCTCATCAACAAAATCACCTCACTCTCTTGTAAGAACATTTTTAACTTGAATGAATCTACAGAAAACCACAAATAATGTGCCTATCAGAAAATAAACACACTACAATACCCTATAAACTAAAAACCTGCACTTCAAAAAGGAATAAGGGCTATTGCTTGTGCCTTCAATGTTTTCCTTTAACAAAATCAGTTTCTTCACAACTAAGCCAAGAAACATGACAAAACTTTTCTACCTCTCATTTATGCACATAGATATTAAGAGCACACAGATTTTCTAAGTTCAGAATGCTGCAACTTACTTGACCTTTCATAGCCAAACACTCTTGCCAGAGCAAGAATGAGTCTAGAAAGGCAGGCAGATCTCCCTATCCGCTTCACTGAGGATTAGTCAGCAAAATCACATTCAGACGTTGCCAGGGACAAATCACTCACAGGCCAAGGAAGGAGGTCGTGTTAAAGTATGAACTAGAATACACCTACTTGCTGCCGAATTTCTTCTTCCATCTTTACTGGGGACCCCAACTCTGCGACTTGTTTGACACCTTCACTGGCATACCCTCCATACTCCCAAAGGATGTAGTTCTTGGAGTGGGAACTCCCAATGATCGCAGACCAGTGGTTGGTGCGTCCTTTCAGGGAAAAAAACAAAACAAGCAACCATCAAGACAGCCTCAAAGCTGAATTCCTAATTTTTATTAAAGATTTGGCATCCCCAGTCTTCACGAGCACCAAGCTTTTGCATGCTGTCATTTCTCACTACATCAATACACCACACCTTTAGAACAAGCCAATGACCTACAGAAATTGAGCACAAAGGGTCAGTAATTATTGGATGTAACAGTACAGGCAGAAATGGTAAGAAATGTTGTATTCCAGCTAATCAAGCAGCCCCTCAAAACAGATAGACTTAGTGTATCTTTTCTTCACCAAAGATCTTACACTTCCTCAGGAAGCTGAAGAAACCTTTTATTTTAGATCTCCATGTCAAATCATTTTGAGAAGGGAACCTTCCAAGGGAAGACTTCAGTGGCCACTCCCAGATTAACAACAGCAGGTTGTTTCCTTACTGGCAGGCCATGCTTTCGAACACTAGATCTGTGTGTGAGTGGTGAGACATCACCAGCAAAAGGTGGATGGAAGCACAATAGGACAAGGGGGCACGGGCTCAAGCTCTGCCAGGGGAAATTGAAGTTGGAGAGCAGAAAAAATTCTTTGCAGAGAGAGTGCTCAGGGATTGGAATGGGCTGCCCAGAGAGGGGGTGGATTCCCCATCCCTGGAGGTTTTTAAACTGAGATTGGCCGTGGCACTGAGTGCCATGATCTGGTAAAGGGACTGGAGTTGGACCAAGGGTTGGACTTGATGATCTCAGAGGTCTTTTCCAACACGATCAATTCTGTGATTCTAATTACACTGTCATTAAGTGTTACAGGGGTTTGTTTGCAGCCTGGTGACCAAACACTCTCAGCCACAGGGCTATAAAGGGCTTACAGCCAGAGACTTCCTCCAGCAGCTTTCTGCTGAAAGACAGGAGAAACATTTGCTTTCTGTGGGTAAATGTCTACTATTTCTCCCAAGAGACTTTCAAAATACTCCTAAAGAATTGCTCTTATTCGCACTGACATACCTGGTTTTTCTACTTCTGCATATTTAAATTATACATATACCATGTCTGCTTCCCTCACCTTCACCCCAACTATTAGGAGGGATTCTCTGGAATTTAGGAAGGTAGCAAAGAAGTGAATTTTGGTGTTCCATCACTGAGTTTGCTTGCTCAGATTTCTCATACTGTAAGAGTTGTAGAGTCAGGCAAAAGGATTCCTGCTCTTGCTTCTTGACTTGTTGAGCAAGAAAAAAAAAGAAAAGAAAAAAGAAAAAAAGGTTTAAAGAAAAAAGATGAAAAAAGAGAAACATGATGGAATTGGAAAGAGAATTGAGAGGAAATAAGGAGTCACAGAAGTCCCACCGTCTGGAAATAAAAATGAATTCACTTAAGTGTCAAATAACATTCTGCAAAAAGATAAGGGAAAGGATGAGAAAATGAACTACTCACATAAACAGACAGTGTGGTAACAATTCAAAGGCTGTAGGAGATGAGGGAGGCAGAATGATGGAGGGAAACAATATTTAACATTTTTCTTTGCAATGCAAAAGGTAGAGAGTAGCAGTAAAAACAGCTGAAAACTGAATAAATGAATGAAAAATGAATGTTGAAGTAAACAAAAGAAATGCAAATTTAAGATGTGAAAGGTGGGACAATGAAATTGAAAAAGACAGTGTAGAGAATTGTATAAAGTCAGATGCAGGAATCTAATCATGGAAGAGCAGGAAACAGATTAGAAATATAAAATGAACAGCAATGGTAGGGAAAAAAGCTGAAAAGGTGTAGCAAGCAGAATAGATAGACGAGGGAGATGGTCTAGCAACACAGCAAGGAGAGCTTCCATAGGTTCCTTAGTCCTAAACTTGGACCAAAAGACACTTACTGAGTTCTGAATTATAGCAGGCCTCCACTGAGCCCCAAATGGAGAAACACAAAACCTAACTTTGCCTCCTCCATGGGTAAGAGCTGAAGAGACCACAAAGACAGAAGATGGTTTCTTGGCCTAAGATCCAGAAACTGTTCCTTAAATATACAGTGGCACCTTGTCAGAGCCCAGAGAGGTGCTGTCACTCAGCCCCAGTGAGGACACCACCAGTTTTGCTCACTCTTCCCTCCTAGCACACAGGGCTGACTATCTCAAAGCCACGGACAGCAGCTTACCCTGAAACACAGGGACACTGAACCTTATTGAATGAAAGAGAAGGTTCCACATAGTCCCTATAAAACAAAAACCTGTCACTACAGAGAAGAATCAGAATGCCTTCAATCTTTAGTCAAATGGATAACGAATTGTTCCAAGTGCTCCAACGCTTCTCTCCCTCCTGAGCAGGACAAGAACATCTGCTGCCTTTGCAATCCCAGCACAGCCTCGGCCCCCAAACCCTCTCCCCAAAGATATCGGCTCTGCAGAGGAAGGACCTGGCCCAGCTCCCTGCCCAAATGGGTTGGTGGGAGAATATCACATCTGCCCTAAACTTTGCTCAAAATTTGTGCTACATTTGCAAATGTTTTCCTCCTCACCTTGACCCTTCTATTTCTTCTGAGAACAAAGAGACAACTTGATATTTCTTAAGCTTTTCCTCTAAGCATCAAAGAAACTCCTCTACATGAGATAATCTGAGCAGTGCAAGGCCAGAGCTATTTTGCATCCAACGTCACTACTCAGTTCTTAAGACAGCAGACAGAGTACTGACAGCTTTCCAATGCTGTTATTTCACCACATTTTTGTAGCTTTAAGTGCTTTCTCAATATATACACTTCTATGTGTATTTTGGCATGAAGATCAAGGTGTCATCACAGCACAAGAATATATCCTTTGACACATTTCATAGATGTGCCACATCAAATGGTGATGGAGAGCTAAGTATTTGTTATCATGTAAGGGTGATAACCAGAGATAATAAATGCTTTTAATCCACAAGGCAGATGTGAATACAAATCTTTCTGACTGGCAAAAGGTTATAGGAAATTTAATAATTCCCCTTAAGTCAGGTTTAACAACAAACTAAATACTCAGCTTCCATTAGTCCATTATCAGGAGTTGTGGCAACTTGCAAAAGTTACCTGGAAAGCATGATCAACTTTATTTAAGCCTTAGCTTGGAAAGCAGTTATTTTATTTTTTTTTTCAGTTTGAAATCCACAAAAGCAAAACTGTTTTAAGAATTAGTATTTGATGCTTGTCTGCACCTGTGGCACTCCTCTCTCCAGTCACTCTCCAGCTGGCACACTCAGAACAAGACTGTGTAGCAGTGGTTTTATTTTAAGCAATGCTTTACAGAGTGGGCTCATCTGATAACTCCTGAACAGACAACATGGTTATAAATTTACTAGAACTGAAGTATTTTAATTGCACTGGTAGAACACGTTAAATTATTCCTAATCTGTGGAACCTGCAAAAGCCTCAAAACAATTTCCCAAAATTAAAAGTAGCATTTCTGTGTAATAGCATTTGAGAAAAACAGTTCTTTGGAGAAAACCCAAGCAACAGATGCATATTCTTTGGGGATTTTTTGAAGCAGGTCCAAAGATAAGTTAAAGAAAAGATACAAAATGTAAGTTTTATGATCTGCTTTCTATTTCACCCATACTGATGGTATGAGAATATTGTTTTATGTGATGACTTGGCAAATATTTAGTGATTTACCACGGTCTATAATGAATATTTTATTTTAATATAATTAGTGCACAAGTTCAACATTTTAAAGAATAATGTCATTGGCTAGTTTTCATTTTTAATATTCCTATAGCTGGATGAGATCTTTTTCTGAATTTTCTGAAATTTCAATGTAAAATCTTATTAGCTGTCATTACTGGGATTAATCACGAGTTCCAAGTGGGTATTTTTTCACTTTTCCAGTTTAATTAAAGTAGTCCTTTAATTCAGCACTTTGTAACTAGGAAAAGATGGCAGGCTACAGAGTCTGCTATTGAGCAAAGTACTGCAACTTGTTTATCTTCCATCATGCACCCACACTCTTCAGGAGTTCACTGACTTAGATGTAAAAGAAAAGGTCAATTATCCCCAGGATTACATCACTAAGTCTCAGTAATTTCATAGTTTTCAGCCACTTTCTCATGCCCTGTTTCCAACCCCCAAACAGTGCACAGAAAGTGCCACACTCAGCAGATACACAAATCACCCAGGAGCCTGAAAGAGCATTCCTGCAATCATTGGGTTTGCTGATTTTATCCCCCATGCATTATGCTGACCAATAGTATTTGAACAATGCCATGTACAACTTGAAACATAGGAGAGACTCAGCATGACAATATTGCTTAGGCTGTTCAAACTGGGGGCTCACACAAACCACTTTGGAGTTATATGAGGATATTCTGATGCTGTGACAATAATAATAATTTTTTAAAAATCGACATAAAAAGCCTATATAATAAACATCAGCCACAGACAACAAAGTTTCAAGACCCATAAATGTGACTCATGTTCTCAAATAGTTTCCTAACCTTTCTTGCCACAGACTGTGGAGTCAGTAATGAAAAACCAAATGCATAGTACACATTTTTGTGACTTCAGCTTTTTACAGTTACTTGAGTAACTGTTAAAAGCAAACTTGCAACAAAAATACTGATTCTGTAGTTCAGAAACTTAAAAACCCAGACAGGAAAAGTTCAGGAGGTGGTTTTTATCTGTATTCAACTTATAAAGACAGAGAAGACAGAGTGTTCTGACAGAAAGAGAGAGAGAGAGGGAGAGGGAGAGAGAGAGGGAGAGAGAGAGGGAGAGAGAGGGAGAAAGAGAGAGAGAAAGAGAGAGAGAAAGAGAGAGAGAAAGAGAGAGAGAAAGAGAGAGAGAAAGAGAAAGAGAAAGAGAAAGAGAAAGAGAAAGAGAAAGAGAAAGAAAGAGAGAGAGAGAGAAAGAGAGAGAGAAAGAGAGAGAGAGAGAAAGAGAGAGAGAAAGAGAGAACGAGAGAGAGAGAGAGAGAGAGAGAACGAACGAGAGAACGAGAGAGAGAGAGAACGAGAGAGAGAGAATGAGAGAAAGAGAATGAGAGAGAGAGAACGAGAGAGAGAACTAATGTCCTTGGGTGAAAAGACTCAAAACTGACAAAAACTAAGTGAAATCATTCAAAAGACTTTAAAATAAAACAAAATGACTAGATTGGCATGTCTGAAAAAATCCCAGTGTTAGTGTGTTGCCCATCCTTTGTGGCCTCTCCCTTAAAATCTCATTTCCTAGCTGTACATTATAAGCCAGTCTAAGCTTTCAACAAGAGAAGAAGAAAGGAACCTTTCTCACCACAAAGATATCTTAAAAATATGCTCTCATAAACACCTTAGCTGAAAATGTCAGGCAAATCAATAGACTTTCCTTGTAATGTGTAGCACAGAAAGATCCATTGATTTTCAATACTGAATGTTAGCAGGATTCCATGTGTGCCATAATTTCCACTGTGGAGCTGTAAATAAGTAATGCTGTGATGTTCCAGCCCTCTTCTCAATGCCCCCATATGGTACAGGGAAAATAATGGTACTCACGTGGGAAATCCTTGGGATGTGTTTTTTCTGACCAGTTTCCATAAAAAGTTAGCCTGTATTTGGCAGTTCCACAGGCACAGCAATCTAAAATTGGTTTGTCAGTCACACCTTCCGAGGCTGAGTCTGAAAAAGCAGTGAAGTACCCATTGAAAATGGCTACAGAGGACAGCAAAGTTGCCATAATGAATACTCCAGAAAACAAATTTGAATTAAGCACATTTTTTTTCTGTTGTTTATTTTTAAGCTTACTATTAGACTAAGCTAAAACCCTGAAATACCTGGACCATATTTGTTAGTGAATTCAATTATTTAAACCTACATTCCTAAATGAGGCACAATTTCAGTCATCTTCAGATTTTAAATGGGATTGTTTCTAGTTGCTATCTGATAAGAATAGAACCTCAGTGCATCTCAAAACACAACAGGCCTGACATTTCTGGACAGCCAAAACATGAGTTTTCCCATAGCATGCACTAACCAGCTGCAATATTTAGCTTTAGGAAAGGATGGAATTGCCTAGGATTCAACAAATAAGTGTCCTGGAGACAAATGGGTGTCACACAAAGACCAGGTAAAAAGTTGCAGGCATTAAATTTAGTGGGAAGCTGAGACTGTTGTATGAGGAACAGAATATGGGATAAGGAGCAACAACTGAATGGAACAGCCCAAATCTGAATGTGGATTTAACTGTTCAAGGCCTCAACACTTGAGTTTGATAAAATGAGTTCAGAGAAATACAAAGGACATGACTAGGAGGACAGAAAGATGTTTTACTTTGCCTTACCTTGTTCACAGATTTTTTTGGTGAGAGAGCCCTCGTCTTGAAAATAAATGATGCGTTTCTGCACAATACTGGCTCTGTAAAGGGGGGAAAAGGTTGGAAATACATTTATTCCTTAGAGCAAAAAAGGTTTGAAATACAAGTATTCCTTTGAGCAATTATTCCTTAGAGCAAAGAAAACACATGATAAAATAGCAAAGGGAGAAAGGACAGAACTGGACTAAGACCTCTCTTGACAACACATAATACAGGACTACAGATATTTTCATTTCAACTTGCATTTGAATTTCACCCCATTTTACAGGAACTTGAAATGTATTTACCTTTGAAGAAGTGATCATAGGCATGAGGTGAGCATCTGTGCTCTGGAAACGCATGATGGGCAACAGAATATCCAATATTTCAAGCAAATCTTATAGTAAAATACTGAAGTTATATTCAATTTCAGAAAAACAGCACAGCTAAATTAAGCAGCTTTTTGTAGGAAATTACATGGTTTCCTAAAGAGGTAAGTACCTCTGATATATGACAGCAATTCAGTGCAAACATCATGTAAAACAGGAGTTACAAAGAGAGCTAGCATAAGGTAAAGTCTCCAAAAGCAATTCAAAGGTTCCAAAAGACAAGCCACTTTAAAATTAATTAACTCTAGAATATTTTATTAAGGTTTAGAATTGAGAAAAATCATAAACTTACAAGCCTTAGTGCCTCAGTTTCTCAGTTGAGAGGGGTGGATATATTCAGTCCTAAATAAGTTTTAACTAGCTTCTTTTAATTATAAAAATTAATTCACATAAAACCTCTATCATCTTTCCATAAGAAAACAGATTTTGGTTAAATTCAAAGCCATTCTAAGGACAGAGAGTTTCCTGACCAGATGCTTTGAGAGCAGGCACTCTGTTTTGTTTACCAGGAGCAGAGTCCATTGCTCCAGGAACATTGTGTACCACCACGGAGATTTAAAGCTCTGAATAGCAAGGGCCAGTTTCTCTTCTTTCTCCAACTTTAGTCAAATATCTTAATCTTTCTAGAATTCTTCCTCACTCATGGCAACGCAAATGAGAACTGTGTATGCTTAGACATGTTGTTACAGTCATGTAACCTTTCTTTGACAACATCCCACCCATACAATTACCAAAAATAAGGTGCAATTTTACTGTGCTTTCTTTGCCAAGATGCAAGGTCAGAGTAGGAGAGGAAGGAGTCCTTCTTTTCACCCCCGAGAATAACTGGGTTTTGTGACTCTCCTAAAGCTAAAGCAAACTGAAAAGGGTGCAAAACCACAGTGTGCTGTCGTTCTTAAGAGGGCTGGCACCTCCCAAAAGAAGATGTGTAAAGAGCAATGCAGGCACCCAACCAAGGCTGTGAAAACAGCATGAAACAGAGAAGGGCAAAGTGACTTACTAAAAGCAAGGGCATGATCTGCCAGTGTTTGGTACAAGGAAACACCTAGGCCTCATCTTTTTAAGAGAGCATTTGGAGCAGGGATAAAGATGAGCCTGTAGCAAATAACAGAAAATCATGGAAATGCAGACTTAGTTAAATTTCTTCTACTAATATAGGAACAGCCTTAGAATCACTGAATCGATTGGGTTGGAAAAGTCCTCCGAGATCATCAAGTCCAACCCTTGGTCCAACTCCACTCCCTTTACCAGATCATGGCACTCAGTGCCACGGCCAAGCTCAGTTGAAAAACCTCCAGGGATGGGGAATCCACCCCCTCTCTGGGCAGCCCATTCCAATGCCTGATTATTCTCTCTGGAACAACTTAAACAGTGGCAGAAGAGCCTGACCAAGTATGTGAGAAGTAGAATGAATATTTCCTGAGAAACTTTTTCAGGGTTTCTAACAAGAAACAAGGAAAAAAACCCCAAACCCAAGCATAAGTACCAGACCAATGACTAGTAAAAATAAGAGCCCAGTGGCCAGCCTGTGACATTGGCACGCTACCTGAATTTTCCCAGTCCTCACCCTGAAAACCAAAGCCTACTTTAAAGACTTTTGGAAGCTACACACTGCAACTGAGAACCAGCAGTTTCATGCAAACTCAGTGAAACACATACAACTTTTGATACACCATCAGTCATGGCTTTCGAAACACTGTGCCATGAAACTGGAAAACAGTCATGTAGGATGATTAATGAAATGCAAAGTAGCAGCAAATTGAGCTGAAATACACAAACATTCACAACTCACATCTTGTCAACATGCTTTCATACACTGGCCAGTTCCCAGGGCAAACAGCACCTTTCCTGATGTCCTGGGTGAGGGGGTGGAATGCAAACTCAGGTCAGTGGTGATACCAATCCAGGGGAGCAGGTGACAGGCCAGAGGATAAGGCTACTATTTAGACAGGCAAGTTACCAACATATTGGAGAAATGGGTGGGCATGAATCCCAGTAAAAGTCAGTATCATGCACATAGAATGGAACATGCAGTTCTGACAGTACAGTGCAGGACACCCGCTGGCCAGAGAGCAGCTGTACAGGAAAGGTCTGGGGGGTCCGGGTGGACAACTGACCACTTGCACCAAGGCAGGCACCAGCCTCCTTCCAGCAAAAGTGTCCAGGCTGGTCAAGGCACAGGACTCCTCCTCCTCCATGTGGCACTCCTGAGGCCACATCTGGAGCATTGCAGTCCCTTTAAAGACAGACACTGCCTTTCTAGGAAAACTCCAGTGAAGGGCCATCCAGATGGCCAGAGGAATGAAGCACACAATGCCTGAGCAGAGGCTGAGAAAACTGGGCTCACTCAGCCTACAGAAAACGCAAAGCAAGGATCTTACTGCCTGTTGCCTTCAACTGGCTATGGAAAAGAGGCAGAAACCCAGAGTCAGATGCTTCTCCGAAGCGCAGGATGGCAGGATGGAAGGCAACAGAGAGGTGGGGACACCAGAAATGCCATGCAGTTAAACAAGGCAAATCTCTCTCCCCACAGGGAAGGTCAAAGGGATCAAACTGGAATGGGCTGCCCAGACTGGGTGTGCAAACTCTGCTCCTGGAGACAGTCAAACCTCCATCAGATCCATAACTTGGCCACCTACTGATGTAACAACCTAACTAATGCAGCAACACCTACTTCAAGCAGGTTAAGTGACTTCCAGAACTCCCTTCCAATCTAAATTATTCCATGACCCTAATCCAAGCAAAAAAAGAAATCAGCTGTTTGATAAAGATCTCAATTCTACACATAACAAAGACATTATGAGTACTTAAGAAGCAGTTTTTAGTTATTTTAGAAATAAAATACAAAGATTGTTTGAAGCCTGAATTGCACTTGTATTACTCTTTCTGCTGCAGTTAGCTTGTCACTGTGAGATGTCAAAGGAACCGTTCCGTCTCTAATAACAAAAGCTTCACAGCTTTCTGAGTCATTGTCTCTTCAGCTGTGTTTGAAACTACATAGGGAGCCAATAATTTAAATGGGAGTTTTGTAACTGATTCCAAATGGACTAGGATTGGTACCTTAGATGGCTGCATAAATATCAAAAGCAGGCACACAGCTTTATAAATACTGAGTCAGAAATAATTTTGAAAAATTATTTTTTTAATAAGCAGCTTCGAGATTGAAGAAAAATGTGATCCTTGTATTTGGTGGGTTTTACCACCATCTTTTGTTCCGATACAAGTTTTATTCTTCTATAAAAGTTCTGATCTTTGGGCTAAACATTCTTTCCTTTGGTTTTGAGGCTTACAGAAACAGTTACAAATGGAATGGCTACCTTTTACAGAGAGGTAAGAAAGCTTTTAAGAAATTGTACAAGGTACACCTCTGTTCAGTTTACATAAATCATTCCCATCATTGCGAGGGCTGTGTGAACTTAATGGGAAGGGGATATTCAATTGCTTTCCCTCCCAGATTAATATATAGAAGTGGATCTTCCATTTCTTGTTTTTCTTCCTGACTTGTTTCTCTGACTAATGAAGAAAAAGAAAAGAAGGGAAAAGGGAAAGGAAAGAAAAAGAAAAGAAGGGAAAAGGGAAAGGAAAGAAAGAGGAAGGAAAGAAAGAAAGAGGAAGGAAGGAAAGAGGAAAGAAACAGGAAAGAAAAGAAACAGGAAAGAAAAGGAAAAGAAAAGGAAAGGAAAGGAAAGGAAAGGAAAGGAAAGGAAAGGAAAGGAAAGGAAAGGAAAGGAAAGGAAAGGAAAGGAAAGGAAAGGAAAGGAAAGGAAAGGAAAGGAAAAGGAAAGAAAACCAAAAGGAAAGAAAAGAAAAAGGAAAGAAAAGAAAAAGGAAACAAACATAACTCCAATAATCTGTTTGTTTCTTGATTTCTTTGAAGTGACACTCTTGGATTTGTGCTGAAGCTTTTCCATCACCAAACGAAGGAGCAAATCTGAAGTTACAGGCATATACAAACCCAGCAGCACCTGCTTTTATTAAAGAAAACCAAATAAATTATTCTAAAAGTGTCACTTATTACTGTTTTGTATTTCTCACAGCAAAGGGAAGGAATACCTAGTTGCTCCTGTGCTATTTGTTTTGGCAATACTCTTCAGAATGCTGTGGTTTGGATACAGGCAGGCCAGAGGCTGCCCTGGCTTAGTTTGGGCAGAACACACTGAGGGGAGTGTGAAAAGACTGCCCTGAAAGCCTCCCATGCAATAAGAAAGTCCCTCTCCAGCACACTGCCAGAAAAACTGTACCCTTCTCCTCTGAAAAGCTCTAGAAAAGACACAGGAATTGCATGTGGGATATGAACAAACAGGAAATGTCATAAACCATGAAAATCCAGACCAACCTCAGGAAAGCTCCAACCCGTACCAGAAACGGGAGTTAGTTTGGGGTTTGGTTTTTTTTCTTTATTCCTTCCATGGAAACAGCTTTAGGTCATCCTCCTTATGCCTTTTGTCAAATTCTAGCATGAACAGAAATACTCTTATTTTACATTACTGTCCTAGTTCAGCAGGTGGGACCAGTTGTCACTGTGGGGGTGACCAAAGCTGTGTATTCTACCCCCTCCATTCATTCCCAAGGTCAATGGCCCATTTGCAGCAGCTTCCCAGGGAGTCGTTAGCACCTCCACTCCCAGCCTGAGGAGGCGTAGCTGCTAATGGGCCATCAACAGTTCAAAAATAGCCCATGACTCACAGAGTTAATCACCCATTGTGTGAGTCCCCGGCCCGGGGGAGGGACTGGATGCTCCCTGAGGGTACATAAGGGGTGGGTAAGAAGACCTCAGGAACCTCTCATCGGAGCCAGAGGAGCAGCAGGACCTCAACAGGAGGAGACCACCACTCTGGACCAGACCACAGCCATCACCTGCACCAACAGGTTTTTCACTTCCTTTTGCTTTGGACTTGGGGGAACCACGTGGGTCTCAGCACAAGAGCTAACAAACCCCTTTGGGTTTGCACCCCAGGGCTCTGGGTTATACTGCTGGGGTTTGGGAGTTGAAAGCAATTTCCCTTTGTGTCAGTGTATTTACTGTATTATTATTATTAAATTGTGGCTCTGACTTATAACCTCTCTCGTGTTGAGCTCATTTCTCCTGCTGGTTTACCTCTAAACCAGCACAATTACCTATGGGGGTGTAATGATGTGACAAAAGGAGTAAGGAAGAGGATTTGTAAGAACTGTTCCTATAACATTTTTAAAGTTTACATCAAAACCATTAAGTAAAATATTAGAGTTACATTTTAAGAAAGCAGTTTTTTTCAGAGCTGGTGAGGATACCCTAAGGTTTACTTGGATATTGAGAAATAATAATAAAGAACTAGATAGCAGATAAGGAACTTTCTGTTCTGAGTTAGCTACAAGCTAACCTTGTCCTGCCCTTCCAGACGCCAAAATTACTTCTTTTAATTATTCCATGCTTACTGATTTAATTACATTATTGTAAACTGTTTCCCACCCCAGAAAGCTACTGAGAACAATTATCAGGATAAATTTCTTTGCTTTTTTTGGTTTTGTCGTCTTTTGAAGAGAAAGAATTTCTAATTGTACCATTTACTTTAGAACCAGAAAGTGAGGTGAAACCCACACATTTACACCTCCTGTAATTTTGCTGGTACTACTGGATTTCATAATTCTATTGCATTATTTAGGGTGTTCTCATTTTATTTCCTCCTGTGCTGTCTTAGAGGAAAGCCAACCCTTTGTTTCTGACAAGCACTTGCAATGTCAGGAAATGCACAAACTCCCAGATGTTTACCAACAATATTTACTTCTTTTTCTAATATTTAGGAGACTTTCATTACAAACAAACAAATTCATCTGAAAGCATATGCAATCCTCTAGCCAGCAGATGTCCAGCAATCATTACACTGGTAGTACATTTGATAAACTGTACTCTTCAAAATAATTTTCACTCAGGGAAGTGTGCTGTGTCACCCCAGGACAGGCTCCATCTAGGCCAGAATCTACATCTGTCACCAGCCAACACTGACAATGGTCACTAATACTAAAAATTTGCAGTAAATTACTTCTTCCTTTATACCTAACTTAAAACTAACACAGAAAATGCGTTTTTTAATTGCTATTCTATTGGTCTTCCTCATTTGTTTTTAAGTGTGTTGTTATCACAGTTTGAACAAACGAACCAGATCTGATATTTGATATTAGCATGAAGTAAGTATATCAATGTTGCCATAATTCCACCTTTACCGCCCTTGCACAGGATGAGGGTCTTTAATAGACTAGTCACATGAACAACAGTAAAAGATGTTCACTTCTTAAAAAGATGAGTGCATACCTACACACCAGAATATCCTTCTTCGGTTTTATTTTTCAACATTCCACATACACTGTCAGAAAATATAATTCAGAGAAACCCCACAGCAAGAGCAAAGGACTCCAAACATGTCTTAAAAATTTGCTTTAGTTTCAGAATCCTTTTGGTGCCCTTCATGTCCCACTCAGGTCTGCCACCACACACCTCCATGAGAGCTCATTGACTGCAGGACTAATTTGGCCATCATATATAATACAACAAAAAGCTCCAAGGGAAAACACAATTATACATGCTGCTATCTCATATTTTTCCTCAGAAAATCTCTCTGTTCTTTGCTTGAATGGCCACAAGACATAAATGTTAAATCTAAAACCTTCAGAATAAAAACTCATGTTGACAGAATCATTTCTGACAAGTACACTACCCCTATTACTTGCAACAAAGAAAAAAAAAGTCACCAAAGGAACATAAGATGAAAGAATGAATGTCTAAGATTCCTGAGAAATTTTCACCTGGGCTTTATCTTCACCAGGGGTTTTGATAGTAGTCACCATTTTTTGTAGCAGGTACCATCTCCTTGAATTTCAAAGCCAAGCATTATGAATTCTATTGCAAGGAAAAGGCAGAAAAGTTTGGCTAGGACTGTGTGGCTGGAGGATTTATTGTGTTGTTCTAAGCAGCAGTTTTGTATGGTAGATGGGAACAATGGGCAGGCTGGGGCAGAAGGCAAAGCACACAGGCAAAGGCCACATTTCAAACCCTCCAGGTGCTGCTCCTCCCTCACCAGTCCCAGGTTTCTTTTGGTCACTGCTTGACCTCTGTCCATTTGGCCATTGTTGAACAGCAAGTGTGGACAGCTGGGAACAGTAAAAAGCATATTTACTCTTTTACAGCATTTCACTTAATCCTTATGTCTGTCCTATTACTATTCCTCTGCCCTCTTGAATCACCTTTCTTCACTCCAGGTTGGGAGGACCCAAAAAAACCACCCAATGCTTTTTTTGTACACTGTTTTTAAAAAAGGGGGAAAATAAATAAAATCTAAGCGTGGCCATGAGTGCACAGAGCTACTGAAGCTGGGAAAAAATCTCCCAAAGCTTCAGAAAAATTCTTCTAAATCTTTAATATCACTAGAGAAGTAAAAGAATTTGAAGATAAAACAAAAAATAACAGCTCTATCGTTCTCCAACTACCTTTTTTCAAGTTACCAACTAGCAATATACTGAAGTTATGCTTTAATGAGGAAATTATTTGCTTGCACAGACAAAAATTTGCATGTCAAGAGCAACATCCTAACAACATCCACCCACCGGTAAAACACTGATTGCCAGATACTCAGTGGGAGGAATCTAAATTGGAATAAAATATTTGATGTTTCCAAATCCAGAAAAATCTTAACCTCATTTCAGTTTGACAGGAGGCCAAAGGTGAAAGCACCACAATGAACAGAACAAACTAACACTCAGTGAAACTGATACACCTTAATTTTATATTAAAATGCTTAATACTGCTGCTTAAGAAACCTTAATATTATCCATGTGTTTGCCAAGGAATTTTTTGCTGAAGTATCTTTAGTACTTGAGGTTAAGTCTGACACGACAAATCCACTGGAACCGGAGACATCAGAAAGATGAGAAATAACTGAAAGACCACCCTGCTCATGCAATGCATAATTGTCAAAGAAAGACCAAATTAATCCATTGAATTATTCTACATCATTAAGGAGGTTTTCACCAAGATTCTCCTCCTACTCTTTGTTCAACATCTGCTGCAACAAGTTAATAGCTAAGAACAGTGTTGGAGTAGTGTCTCCAGTTCAGCCAGTTCTCCAGGCCGAAAAACTGGGTGCAGGAAAAAATAGAAAAAATTTGTAGCAGATATTGTTACAAAATTTTGGCACACAGATTTTTGGAGAATGCAAAGGCAGGGAGCCTGGGAAGCCTGGACATCAGGGGCTTTGGTCTACTGGCTTCAGCCCTGAAAATGCCTGAACCAATCCAACCTTCGTGTGTCTGATTAGGTGCCAGTACCAGGGGCACTGACGGCAGTTCTGCTACAACTGAACAAACACACAATGCAGAAAGAAGAACTGCCAGACACACAACATGAACATCAGAAAAATACTCTTAGGGACAAGGAAATAGAAGTGTTGAATGGTACAGAATCAATCAGGAATAGGAGCAAAAATTGACCAAGATGTGCATGGGAGGGGCAAGAACAAAGTGTAGTCACGATGCCTTTGCTGCAGCAGTGGATTGGCAGACTGTGGATTATGTACAGAACATATACGTTAGCCCCCCACATCAGTCTGGGGTAATGACACTCCTGGGAAGCGTATGATCCTTTTCACAGTGGTTTTAAGCATTTAGTATACAACAAAACACAGCAGGAGGCAGAGGAAACAAACCCAACAGTATCAAGAAGCCTTTTGCCCCAGTGGGGTTCCTGAAGTCCTGTTGATCCGGATAAAGGTCAGCATTTCAGAGGAAGTGATTACAGCCATGCCTAAAGGAGCAGAGATTAAGCAAAAGCTACACAGCCTGTATCTCCCTCAGTCATCAGGACAAGGAGAGCACATGAGTAAGACTATTAAAGAAGCATTGTGAACAGCAGTAAGCAGTAATGAAAGGGATTAGGATGATAAATTACCCTTCATATCAGCAGCTTCGAGAAGCAGGCATAGACCAGCAACTGGAATTCAGCCCTATCAAGTTTTATTTGGAACAACAATGCAGTTAATGAGATTCTTAACTTCATTAGAAACTCCAATATGGAGATGTTTTAATGTGGGTTAGAGATACAGAAGGAAACAGAGCAAGGGTTGAGACACTGTGGAGACAAGCAGGCGTTCTCCTTCAGATATCTGCATGGGAAATGGTATAATCTATGATGTTTTTGAGACTGACACCCAAGCAGTGCAATTTAAACTTTTCCAATAGTTGGTTTAGATTTCCAAACTGAAGGAACAAGGAAAACAAATATCCTGACCTTCAACACAAAAACACAGGCCATACCTATGGGACTTGTTTATGATAGCAGGGAGTCATTTGTTCCCAGCAAACGTTCGCATAGAAAAGAGACAGAAAAAAAATGACACGCTTTGAAAATTAAAAACATACAATTATCAGACATGCTGATGTTGAGGGTGTTTTGAAAACTTAGATGTGTCCTGAAACCTTATGCTGCTGTTGTGAGATGACACTCTAGAGAGACCTGGCTGACCGTCTACTGAAATCGATTACCAACTTCACTTCCACTTTATCAGAACAGAATCACAGCCTGAGTTTCTTGTCATGCATGAGTAGCCACTGGACAACTAGAAAATTATAAGGACAGCACTCAAAACTTTATCTCACTAAGCCAAGTGATTTACTGAAAAAGACAATGAAGAAAACACATATCCAAGTACCTGTCAAATTTGTGTCCTCTTTTTGTGTTCAATTTTATTTTATTTACTTGCTTGAACAAGGTTAGTACTTTGTGAGAACTGTATGTGGCAGAAAAGCAGATTATTGTTATAAAAATTGAAAGAATGATGAGCTATTTGTTTCTTTACTATACTGAGGATAATGTTTTGGCCATGATTGATTCAGAGAAATGACAGAAATGTCTGCTCATTAGTATTTTGTTACCTAAATTAAATCTGATGAATAAGACACTTCCTTTATGAACATTCATGAAATGCTGATATCTCAATACATGATGTCAACTCTGCAGTGTGGAACATTTTTTATTTTCTATATGAGTTCCTTGTCTTATATCTACTTCAGCAAACAACTGCGAGACAACTGCACCATAAGAGAGCACACCCTTTTTTCTGTGCATAAAACAAGTGTATATTTCATTTTCAGAGAAATCTGTGGGAAGAAGCCACAGGTAATCTGTGAAACTTGAATGAGCTGGTACATATTAAAGGTGTCATGAGGCCCCACACACTGTGCAGTGAGCGAGCATCAAGCTCATCATGCTCCTGATGCACAGAGCTGATTCCCTGCCCAGACACAGCCCCTGTGCCTGTAAGCCTGTCCTTGCTGCAGCAAATGAAAACCCAGAAACCATCAAAAAATCAAGGGTGCTTTCTGGTGCATTGCAAGACTTTAAACTACATTCTGCTGGTGCAGTGAACTGATGGAGCAACGAATCCATTTCTTCGGGAAAGCAGCACAAAAAGCATTCAGGTGGCTGCTGTTCAGGTAGCAAAGATACCTAATGCATGTCCAATGAAGGAGAAATGATAGAAAAAGTGGGTACCTAATTACTACAAGGAAAAGAAAGGAATGGCCTACCCAATTATGGGTTGGATTTAGTATTTCAATCCTTTCACAACTGCCTTAAAAAACTGTCAATCCAGGTAGCGAGAAAGATTGTCAAACCAGGTAACTAGAAAGACAACATCAATTCCACAGTCAGTTTGTACAAAGAACAATTCCTATTCTAGACATTTTTCTGCCTTTCATAATTTCTAAAGAACTGCAAAAACACAGATAGATGATTCTTTAAGGAAACAAGTCATAATTGATTTTGTGCTGCTTCACATGAAGGAAAGAATGAAGAAAAATACAGTGTTCAAATTCTAAGCCCCTTATTGATATTATATGTCACTCTTAGAGAACCTCTAGCTAATAAATGTCAATTTGCATGAGAATGGAAATACTATTCAATATAAGTAAGGATGGTGAGAATCCAACACATTCTTAATTCAACCATTGGCCTTTCATAATATAATGGGATCCTGTCCTGTATCAAAACTAGCGTGGCCAGCAGGCCCAGGGCAGTGATCCTTCCCCTGTACTCTGCATTGGTGAGGCCACACCTTGAGTGTTGTGTTCAGTTCTGGGCCCCTCAGTTCAGGAAAGATATTGAGGGGCTGGAGCGGGGCCAGGGAAGAGCAACGAGGCTGGAGAAGGGACTGGAGCACAAGTGCTGTGGGGAGAGGCTGAGGGAGCTGGGGGTGTTCAGCCTGGAGAAGAGGAGGCTCAGAGGTGACCTCAGCACTGTCTAGAACTACCTGAAGGGAAGTTCTGGCCAGGTGGGGGTTGGTCTCTTCTCCCAGGCACTCAGCAATAGGACAAGGGGGCACGGGCTCAAGCTCTGCCAGGGGAAATTGAAGTTGGAGAGCAGAAAAAAATTCTTTGCAGAGAGAGTGCTCAGGAAGGGAAGTTCTGGCCAGGTGGGGGTTGGTCTCTTCTCCCAGGCACTCAGCAATAGGACAAGGGGCACGGGCTCAAGCTCTGCCAGGGGAAATTGAAGTTGGAGATCAGAAAAAAATTCTTTGCAGAGAGAGTGCTCAGGCATTGGAATGGGCTGCCCAGAGAGGGGGTGGATTCCCCATCCCTGGAGGTTTTTAAACTGAGCTTGGCCGTGGCACTGAGTGCCATGATCTGGTAAAGGGACTGGAGTTGGACTAAGGGTTGGACTTGATGATCTCGGAGGTCTTTTCCAACTCAATCCATTCTATGATTCTATAATACAGCTGTACTTGAAATTTTAACTGTATAAAATGTGCTCTGCAGAGCTGTTCTGGATTTCTGTGGGCATGAAGGCACTTCAGCAAAATTTACATCAGCATTGAAGAGAAATTTCGCTAATATTGAAAATTTCATACAAAAAGGTCCATCCAATATAACTTCTTTAATCTGACTGTATGTTTACTTATATACTTTCATAGAATACAAACTTCAAGTACCTGAGCAAATTGTATTATGAAGGAGCAAGTGACCAGCAAGCTGTGCCACATTTAAGACAAATTAAAATTTGTAACATCTAAAAATTGCCAAAGTGTTGCAGGATCAAGGCCATTCACTACTGATGTCCATTTCCTTGTCTGGGTTAATAGACATTTTGAATGATGGAGGATCTCACAAAGATATTCTCACAGCACTGCTCATTAAAGCCTCCCACTCACTGGGCACATACTGGATAAAATAGCCAAATAACTAAAGTGGAGAAAAAATTCAACTAAAAGTTAACCTCATTATGCTACTTAGCTTTATTTACCTCCTTTCATCCTCCCTGTACTCAACTTGCCCTTCCCATGCACTCATCAGAAATGGGAATGCCCCAGCCACCAACACCATGGCTGTCTGACAGTGGGCCTATTGCTGTCCTGGGTTAACACAGAGACAAAAACATCTTTATCTGTAAACCACACAAATAGGATGACATGTTGATTCATGGATAAAATACATATTTTAAAAATGCATCACATTATATTAAAATAACACATTCAGCTTCTGACATAAGACAAATCAGTTCCTTCGTGTGAGTTACTGTGCACAATTTCAGTTTATTTGGTTATAAAGAAGCTGATTTAAAACATCCAGTAATAAAAAATGACAACATTTCTGATATCATCAATAGTGACTCCGCTGTATGTTGTGAAAGGAAATCAAATTATGGCTATCATTATTATTTCTATGCCTTTTCTCTCTCTGTTTCCCCTCAATGGTCTGCAAGTCAAATTAAACATCTGTTTGTAGAATAAACTGGAGTGCTCCTGACAGCTACTGCCGGATGGCAAATGTTCCACAGCTGTCAGGCTCCTAAATTAACAATGATCTTCAGTTACAAACAGCAAACAACAAGAAAATTATGGAGTCGGGTTTTCTTTTTCCATCCCACTACTTGAAATTTATGAAAATGCAGACTCTGCTAGAGACTTAGCCAGAAAGAAATCAGAGTTGACTGTTCTATTTCCCCACTTACTGGGAGCAAAAAAATAGACAAAATTAGATTTCAGTGCAAGATACTTCAGAGAACTTTCCTCCTCACATGTCTTAAATCTTTTTTTTTTTTTATTTTCCTCTAGGATATGTAAATAGATTTAATATTTCATTGAGGATTTGTCCTTCTCCAATGTAAATTTTATCAATAAAGAAAACCATTGAAGAACATTTTCTTGATTTTTCATACATCTGTTTAAATTTGTAAATACACAGATACATCAAACCAGCAGACTTCTTCAAAATTTTACTTAAAATGCTTACAATATTTATTACATCTGGAATAGATGACAAGATTCTTTAGAGAACAATCCTCTTATTTTTAAAACAAATTATTTTGCTTTTTCATTTGTTTAGAACTCAGCTGGAACTCACTGAATAGTTCCATTTCAGTATGATCACACATACATCAATATTTCTGTTAATAGCTTGAGTGACCAAACAGAACAAGTTACTGACTGCAGACAGTACCCAGCTGTAACAAATCCTTAGAACAGTGTTGAGAATCTAGAAGGACCAAGAAATTTGGCATGTATAATTGTTAAGAAATAAAAATAAAAGTTTTAAATATTCCATGTATTTTCATAAAATAACAAAAATTACAATCCAGGTGGACTTCTGATCAGTTCTATGGTTGTATTCACTGTTAACTTTAATAATTAATTTCTCTTGAAGTATTTCCCCATAAAGTCTGGAGAAAAGACAACGATGATCAAAAAGAGATCTGATAGCAGTGTCTTGTCATGAAGTATTGTGCTGGTTTAGAGGTAAACCAGCAGGAGAAATGAGCTCAACACGAGAGAGATTATGAGTCAGAGCTACAATTTAATAATAATAATACAGTAAATGCACTGACGCAAAGCAGAATTGCTTTCAACTCCCCAAACCCAGCAGTGTAACCCAGTGCCCTGGGGTACAAACCCAAAGGGGTTTGTTAGCCTTGTGCTGAGCCCCGTGTGGCTTCCCCAAGTCCAAAGCAAAAGGAAGTGAAAAACCCGTTGGTGCAGGTGATGGCTGGTCCAGAGTGGTGGTCTCCTCCTGTTGAGGTCCTGCTGCTCCTCTGGGTCCAACGAAAAGGTTCCCATGGTCTTCTTACCCACCCCTTTTTGTACCCTCAGGGAGCACCCAGTCCCTCCCCCAGGGCGGGGATTCACACAATGGGTGATTAACTCTGTGAGTCATGGGCTATTTTTGAACTGTTGATGGCCCATTAGCAGCTACACCCCCTCAGGCTGGGAATGGAGGTGCTAACGACTCCCTGGGAAGCTGCTGCAAATGGGCCATTGACCTTGGGAATGAATAGAGGGGGTAGAATACATAGCTTTGATCACCCCCACACAGTGACAACTGGTCCCACCTGCTGAACTAGGACAAGTATGTTGAGCCTTCCTAATGCCGGAATTTCTGCCCCAGTGCACGACAGTTCACAATTTTTTATTTTTTGCAAAACAGCTTGTTTTACAAAAGCACATTTGTGAAAAATAACCATATGGGCCAATGAAAGTAACTGCAGGTTACCTCAATTCCCCACAAAACGTGCAAGAGCACTGCTTTTTATTTTTTATAACGTTATCATAGGCATTTTCAAGGTACAGCATGAAACAGTTAAAAATATTATCTTTCATATTAAGGCAGTAACTTCATTCCCCCTGTCACTAGAGGAAAGACCACCATCCTTCTAACCCTTGATTCTCACTGTTTTTCTATTGCTTTGCACTCTCGAAGGAATAAACCCATCTCGGAGTAGGAAAACCATTAAGCTGCTTTGCAACACTGAGCCTTCACCAACAAAACAGCGTATGAATGAATCTAACTAGATTTTATAGGATTATTATATTAATTGTGCTATAAAAAAGATTATTTAGAAGAACACAAAATTACAAGAAAATCTATTTATAACACTTTCCAAATTCCTGCGCTCCCATTGTGAAGTTAAAGAAACAATATTAACCCTGCAAGAAAATGAAAGTGAAACAGATTTTTCTTTTAAATGTAGATGTGTCAGTAGATCCAGGGGGCTGCCACTGTATATATTGAAAAGCAAGTATGCTTTTTACATCTAATGCTAGAGCTGCTATAACTGTAGGAGCTGTAGAGAAATACAGAAAGTAATTCTTCCTAATCCACTAAACTTTTAGAGGGTGTTTAAGATATAAAATGAAATATAGGGCTGTAAGTTAATTTCATAAACTCTTGTCTTATTCTTTCTTTTAGGCTTTTATAAATCGATGGGTGAAGAACACATTTAGATTACTTATAAGGAACCACAACAGCGCAATACTAACATACAAGCTTTTCTATCTTGCAGAGGTTTATAAAGAGTCACTGTCCTCTGGTTGCTTTTAGAAATCAGAGGTACTGAGAAATGAGTTGAGCTGTGTATAATAACCCAGTGAGAAGGACAGGAACAGATCCAAACGTGCTCCCTTGCCATCTGTGTCCCCAGCCCTTGAAAACTGGGCACAGGTCTGTTACAACTCCTAAAAGGGAAGCATGGCGGGGAAAATGAAAGCACATCAAAAAACTGCATATGGAAAATCGTACATTATCAGTATATCAAAGGTTGTATTAGTTCTATGGACTGTCAGAATGTATAGACATATCTTAGCCTTCTATCTTAATTGTGCAGAAATACACAAAGTATCTATATAAAATATTTTATTTAAGCTATGCACAATGAAATATTAAGCTGTACTGCTATTGCTTCTGTCAAAACATGAAGTTCAGCAACTACTGCTGCTGTTGTGTGAGAGTTAACTGGAAAATATTTTTTAACTATTAGTACAGAAATTGTGATAACTTCTCTGCATGCAGAAGACTCATTAATTCTACTGGGAAAAATCCATATAGCTATTTGTAATGTGACAAGTGTTATCTCCTGTTGTTCCATAAACAGATTGTTACAGAGAGCTCTTGCTAGGCAAGGAAGGCAGGTTGTTCTCTGCATTTCTTTGGCCATCATATTTAGTCATAATGGAAAGCTGTTGGTAAATGCTTTACACTGTGCTCAACTGCTCCGCTGTTCGTGGCTTAAGAAAAAGTCAGGTGGAATTGTTGGCCTGAGTTATTTGGACAATCACACAGGAAGACTGAAAGGATAAAATGGAAAAGACTGAATAACAAATTTGATACCCAGTTCAAACACGTGGGGGTGTTTGTTGTTAGTTTTTATACTTTGAATATTTAGAGGCATAGTTTTATAGTGCACTGCTCATAGCTCTTCAGCTATGTACTACGAGCTACTGCTCATCTGCTTCAAAATATTGGGATTTTTCAGTAACTCTGTGAATCCCCTTTAACAAGCACAACCCACAAGTATTTAGGAATCCTAAAAGAGTATGTAAGATCACCATATTTCACAAGTTTTGTAACAAAAAGGGTGAATTTAATGAATGCATTCCATGTAAAGCATTTAAAGAAATTCCCGAATAAGCACATGGAAAAAGACTTGAGATATATTTTAATGAGGTAAGTAACCTCTCCCCCCCCAAAAAAAAAATCAAGAAAAAATGTTTAACTCTGTGATTCTCTACCAGATATATATATATATATATTATATTATATATATATCTTTCATATCACTGGCAACAGTTTAGATGCTCTGTAGCTCCCCCCTGATGTAAAGGAGTCCGAGTGATGCAGACCCACACTGAAGCTCATTGACAACTGGATCTTCTTCCTTACAGGAGCAAATTTGTGCACCATTATTTTTATGAGAGTCATCAGCACTTTGGAGAGATATTCATTCTGAAATGCATTTTCATTCGATCTCAGTTTAGCACTTAAGATAAACACTCCTCTTACTGCAGTGTTAAGGAGTTGGTCATATGTTGATTTACACACCACAGAGCTGCTCTCGTGGGTTTGGGGTTTGTCCAGATGCCTTGTGCTGTTTCTGGACCAAGGACCTCATCACAAGTTTTGAGTGTAGAGAAGAGATTTGGCTGCATAACAAGACAGTTTCAGGATGTATATGCACTTATGAACTCCTGGAGTTTTGACATTTAGTTCTTGTTTTAGTCTCTCCAATATCATCATATTTCACCACAGTGTTCACTCAGAGTGACATGCCAAGTGACATGAATGAACATAGAGCCTGAAGTTACAAGGAATCAAAAAGTAATATTCAAAAAGCTCTTACTGGAGTTCTTTCACCCTTGGAGAAGCTTGAGACCCAGGACTGCAAAATGCACATGGAGGCTGAAAACTGAGGGCTGTATCCAAGGCCTAGACCCATGGACTAGAATTGAACAGCATAACTACCTGAAAGATTTTGCCAATACACGCTTTATATACACTACAGCTGTCAGAGTTTTTCTTTAGAAGATGGTCATTCTTTAAGATTCCTCTACTCTCTGATCAAATACAAACAAGACCCAATGCAATTAAAATCATGAAGCCAATTACAAATTCAGAAAAACAGTAAGTTCAACATTTTCCCTCAGAAATCATGACATTTCCCTAGAGAGGGCTCAGAACACATTTCCAGAAACAAATAGCAGAGACTCTATGATGAATACAGTGGATTTCTGCAAGCAGTAATGGTAATGCACTATTTACAGAGACCAGATTTTAATTTCTTTAAGCATAGTATGTATAACAAAAATAAATAACTTGACAGCAAGAACTTTTGCTACATTCACCATACAAGGCAGATGAGTTGCCTGAGAACTCGATTATTTCATGAGCCAGTTAGAGAGCTGTGCTTTCTCTTCTAATTGAATATAACTTATCTGCATGTGGCCATCCTTTACTACATTTAACAATTAATCTCAGACTCAGTGAAAATCACCAAATGCTAGAGGAGGAAAAGATAATTACCATTCCTCAGTACCTGACTCTTCATGAGGTCTACACCAGCTGACATATTTACTCAATTTGGATATTAAGAAGATTCTCCTTGTCATGAAATTTTAATACATAACAAGCTTAAACAATTTACAACATTTTCTTCACTCTTGTATTACACTGCAGAATTCCAAAGGACTTGCACCAAACTGTTTGTTCTGCATTTCCCATCAATTACAGGGGTCAGCTCTTTACCCACCTGTTTCATACCAACTGGGGCACTGCCTTGAGGAATACAACTAACCAGACAAATGCAGGAAGCTGAGGCTCAAAGTGAGCTAAACAAGGTGATTCTCCATCACTGCTATGAAACTTTCACTAAACATTTATCTTTTTTTTGTCAATGCTGTAAATCACTATTTGAAATCCATATTCAAGACCTTCCTTGTTAAACAAGATAAATCTCCATTAGCTGTTTTCCTTTTTAAAGAACTAAACAGTCTCTGAATATTAGCTGCCAGATAAAAACATGCATGTGTACTATTCCACTTTTTATTAAAAGTAGAATATGCTAAACCAAACACGACAATCTACATTCAGAAAAAAAGTTGGGTTTTTTTAAAGATAAAACAGTTTTCACTCACTTGAATAAAATATTAAAACAGACTGACCAAGAGAGGGTTCAAACCCCTGAAAATTTCTCTATTTCCCTGTGATGATACAAATAATATCAGGCTCTGCCACTGCTCTATTGTCTATAAATTGCACATCACAAAAATAAACATAAGCATCTTTCAAGACAGTTTTAACAGGAGGCTTTTGAAGATGCTAGGAAGCAGGTGCATTCTGAAGAGCTCAGAAATCTAGTGAATAAGCTTTAGAACAAACTTTTATCAGAGGTTGAAGGGAATGACCTGGTCCTCCCCCATACTGACATGTGGCAATCACAAGAAATAAGGGAAAGAAAATAGGGATAGAAGGATGTTGCCCTGTGAACATGAAAACAGGTAGACTGCACACAGCATGATGGCTTGGAAGGGTCCAAACAGACAACTGCAGCCAGAGAAGCAAAAAAGATAGAGTTGTAAGAACTTTCCTGCTTGTGCTGAGACTTGGGGAGCTCCTGCAGCTCACACAGATGCTGAGGCAGCCAAGTGAATCCTTATTGCCAAGCATGATCCAAGTGCATTCCTGTTCATTTATCTTTAAGAACTTCAGCCCTCACAGCAAAACTTTCTGTTCAAGTACCTGGTGCTGTGATGGGGTTGACTGTGCTGTCTGACAGATGACAATCAGTTCCATTCCCATTAGGTCATTCTTAAACTCAAGTTGCTTAAAATTGTCTTGCAGTGTCTGGGGCGCTCCCCAAAGTGAGAGGATGTTTCTCCAGTTCATCCATCTGCAGAAATCCTTTTAAGAACTGCTGTGCTGGAGAGTCCCTGTACCTTCCTGTAATTGGATTTAGCTGCACAGTGTTCTGAGCACACATCAGGTGAGTGGAAAGAGGGATTCAAGCTTGAGGGTCTCCCAAGCAGCGTGTAACATGTAAGCAAAGTCTTTTATCCTGTGTCTTAAGTGCAACTCAAGCACAGGCTTAAGTGTGTGGCTGAAAGGAACCTCAGATAATGTTTGCATCCTGGGAGCACATTCAGCACTAGCAGTTTCAGGAGAGGCTGAAGGATTCCAACCTTTAGGGTATTTTCACTGTCATCATTTAGTGGGAAGGAAGAGAAGGGATGAATTATTCTCAACTACGCAATTACAGTCTAATGTCATATGTTAATCCATTTCCTCCTTTTTTGCGCTCTCAATTCTAAATCTTCACACAGAAGGAAATGTTTTAGAGAGAAAGGTGGTGATAATAATGCAAATTCAAATAGGTTTATTCTCCTAAACTTTGTGTTTGCAGTCCCGCAGGAAGCCAGCACTACACACATGTGCTCATGCCAAATGACTGCACATCTCTGGCTGAGCCCTAGAACCACAGATTGCCATTTGTCTGGCATTTTATGCTTGTCACACTCAAACTGAGCACATGCACTGCATGCTCACAAAGCACTGGGAAGACTACTAGCCAAATCTGAGCAATCAAATGTTTCTATCAAAGGTATCAGACTTCATAAATTGCAGAAAAACAGCTGTTCCCAAACCTCAGTACTAGTCCAGGAAAAGCTTCCTGGAAGAAGCTCTATACTTAATTATACTACTATAAATCTAGAAAAATCCCATTATTTGGCACTAAAACTGTAATAAGCTTTTATGGATCAGCTATGCTTAACTTATGAATACATTCAACTTTTCTACATATTGAAGTGAGTAGAGAAGGAAAACGTGAAAATGTATATTGTTATGATTCAGAACAGGCTCCAAAATGCTGCCATTTTGTTTTGGACATTCTAAATCAAAAGTATCCTACCATCCACAGACTGAAACACATACGTGTTGATAATTAAAAAAAAATACTTGCACATATATCTCATATAGAAGAAAAAAATAAAGAGGGATTATTTCCTCTTAAGTTCAAGGTTTCAAAATTTTTCCATGGTGAGATTGGACTTAACTATTCAAAACATTAACTGCTTTTAGACTTCTGCGTTTATCATACAGAATAATTGTGGCAATTGCATCCAACATTTCCGTGCTATCCTACAGGACCTGAGCAAAAAGAAGGTTCATAAAGAATGCTGACTGCAAACTAAGTCAGATGCCACCAAAGCTTTACATACAGAAGAGAAAATGCAAATGCTGTTCATGCCAAAAGGCCATCAGTGACTGCTGTGTGGGTGCTACAGAGGGATGCACCGCAGCACAGGCAAATGTCATGTTATAATGTCCATTTCTGGCATCAGCAACTCTTGGCAATGGTCACTGTTCCATTCTTTGTTCTCAGGAATGTAGTGGTTACTTACCCTCTTAGGTCAATAAAGCAATCATTGAGAGGAAGATTGTATTTTTCACATAATTTTTACCGGAAAGTACTTAATTTCCTTTCACTTTCAGCAGCATGTACACACGACCAAAGATGCCTACAACAAACTGTAAATAGGCAGTCTTTCCCTGTGAACCTAAACTTCCAAGATGTTCTTTTAGCTTCCCAAACAGATTCTGGGAACTGGTGACAGTCAGCTAATCTAACTCTGCATCGGTACATCAGTGTCTCATTGAGAGTGATACCCAGCAGTCTGAGAAGTCACTCCGAGTCACTCTGTATGTTTGTTCAGGTAGTGGCAATTCATACTTTCATGTGCAGAACATCAGAACTGCATTCTGGAGCCTCTCCTCACTTTTCTGCAAGAATGCAAATACTGCCCAGAAAAAGGCTGGTGTCAAACATCCAGCGTGACCTGACTAGCAGAGAAGAGAGAGAAGAAACACTTATCAAGGTCCTGCAGTTGGTGGTACTTCCCTGCATTCCTTTGCTGACAAAACCCAGGCGGGCTCCTGAACCAACTTAGCCACAAGTTTCAGTGATAACAGCACAGGTCTGGGCTAATTTATTTTGCTAATTGCAATTCTTGTGTTGTTGCATATCGTTACTGGATTAAAGGTTAAATCTTGTCTCTTTAAAAGGCTTTATGAAACATCATCACCTTATTATTACTTTACTTAAGTAGTAAGCCCCTTAAGCAATATTTATCATGCAGCTGAGAGAGGGGCAGTCCTGAGGGGAAGACCAAGGAGCTTTACTGATAAACAGCTTAGCAACACTCAAGGAATCTTCTTAATTGCCAGAGGAACTCTCAAAAAATTCCATGCATAAACTTACAACACTATGAGTCTTGCCATGCAGCAAGCAGCAGGTTTCAGATTCACTGCAGCCTGATGCACACTTGTCTCTGCTGAGCTTAAGAAAAGGCTCTAAGTGTATTCTTTCATTGCTTTAGTACCCATTAAACCAGGTGATTTTTAAACAGACTTTATTTTACTGAAACTGAGAAGCATCAAGTAGAAGTGCCCTACCAAAGATTTGAGAGGGTTCCACTGCCAGTGTCAGAGCTGGGACTGGATCACCCACAGAGATGTGGAAAAGGAGGTTGTCCATCTTGTGCCCCTCAGCAAAAGGAGAAGCAAAGCCCAGAGTGAGAGGAAAGTGGCCATGGACCTTTTTTGCTGGTGGCAATTATAAAGTCTGTTCAGAAATCTATTGCAATTTTAATAACATATTTTCCTGAATTGGTCTGGACTGTCTTCAGCACAACCTTTGTGACAGCATTTCCTTAAAAGCCTAAACATGTTCTGTCACTAAAGGTACCCCCAGCAAAGACAAGTCTCTTTGAAATTCTTTGGTCTACTGCAAGACACATCTTAGCAATTTCAAAGGCTTCTCCCAGACGTGGATTCAAAGCAAGTAAAGACATCCCAGTTGTCCATGCCTATCTGACCAATCTCTCCTATTAAATACAGCAAGCAAAGTCTTGAGACAGGACATTTCTCTGACACTCTTCATAGTTCTACAGACCCATGAGTGACCGGTCCTAAAGCAAAGTGCACCTACTAGGTATTACCTCTGTCCATTGCTTTAAAACCTGAATGCACATGCTAGTATGTAATAAAACATCAGTAGATGATCATTACCTCTAAAATGAAAGCATTCACCTCTAAACAAATAGATCTGCTTTTACTGATAAAGGTCCATTTAGAAAATCCTCACCACACAGAACATTCCTATTTTTCATCTCAAGTAAGATCATGATTTTTATCCAACTCTCAGCCAGATGGATTCAATTTTTACCTTAAAAATTAAGAATTTTTTTTTTATTTTTATGTGAAATGCATGGCTGAGAGCCTAACAAGTTCAATTACAGTTACTGATTCAATGCTTACTGAAGACTTGAAGTAACTTTTGAATATTTAGGCTTTAAATTGCTAACATTGCACTGAGCAAGTACAACTAAGCTTGATCAAGGATGTCAAGGAGAAAAAAGAACCTAAGAACTCCATTAGCTCTCAATCCAATAAATACTAGACTTATTAACTGAACTTTAATGATTAATGTGCCTTGCAATACTTACTTCAGAATCACACAGCCTGTCCCCGTGGGAGGAGCCGTCCAAAACACCTGAATGCGTGTCCTCCTCCGAGGGGTGCTCTCAGTCACAGCCACGGGGCAATTGCTCATGAACTGGGTTTCCTCTTCATCTATGATCTGGGGGGATTTCAAGAGAAGAATGTCAAAACATAAGGACATACACAGCCAATGTCTCTCAAGTATGTTTTGTCAGCTCATGTTTTCTTCCAGTGGAATATTTATAATACTCTCTGCTTAGCTCAGCACTACTTCAATGAATTTATTTATAACATGCAGATTGCTCACTGAATTAAAAAGAAAGAGCTCACAAGATAAAGGCAGAAGAATAATTCAGTTCTAGGTATAGAGAATCCTGACCTTTCTGAGCATGGCTGCAAATAACCTTTTTTGTGGATCCTGATTACTGAACCTTCCTGTAAATATTAATGAACTGAAAATAGTATGTTTTTTATTTTTTTTAATACAACAGCAATCCATTGATTAAGGACAGATTGAACAAGCTAGAGAAGAAGGAGTTCCAGTTTATTCTTTGTTTTCTTTTTAGTATTTGTTTAAACAGTACTATTCTTAAGGTATCAAAAACTCTCCAGGTCAAAAGAGGTAATATGTGAATCATAATGATTTATAACTCAGAGTTCATTATTTAGCCCAAACTGCAAACATTTTGATTTTTGACTGATTGATTGATTGATGTTCAACAGGAAATTTGAACCACAGAGGCTGATTTGGAACTGGTGTTCTAAGGATTTTACTCCAAGGTGTCATGACAAAGTAGCTCTTTCACTACATAGGTGCCTCATGGGTTGTACTTTAAGCCTTCTGTTCACCAGATCTTAAAGAAGTTCTGGGAGAAACTGCTAAGTTTTATTTGAAAACAGCCAATGCTGTGATACTGCAAAATTTCTCTTCAAAATTGCTCAGTAGTTCCCTTTTCACTCCATGAAGCTGCAATTCACACCCAACTGGGTCCAGATTCAGGCAATGAATGACAAACCGCCCCATTTTGAAGGGCCCCCCCATTTGGTGAAGGGACAGGAGCACAAGTGCTGTGGGGAGAGGCTGAGGGAGCTGGGGGTGCTTAGCCTGGGGAAGAGGAGGCTCAGAGGTGACCTCAGCACTGTCTAGAACTACCTGAAGGGAAGTTCTGGCCAGGTGGGGGTTGGTCTCTTCTCCCAGGCACTCAGCAATAGGACAAGGGGGCACGGGCTCAAGCTCTGCCAGGGGAAATTGAAGTTGGAGAGCAGAAAAAAGTTCTTTGCAGAGAGAGTGCTCAGGCATTGGAATGGGCTGCCCAGAGAGGGGGTGGATTCCCCATCCCTGGAGGTTTTTCAACTGAGCTTGGCCGTGGCACTGAGTGCCATGATCTGGTAAAGGGACTGGAGTTGGACCAAGGGTTGGACTTGATGATCTCAGAGGCCTTTTCCAACCCAATTGATTCTATGATTTGGAGAAAAGCTGTATCAGTTTATAAGAGTACTCAACTCTGAAGGTGCTTTTTCAGAATTCTGGTTCTAATAAATAACACACACATACTTTTATTGAATAACAATTAAAAAAAATTCTGCCAGCAAACAGAAGTTTAAACAAATATTTTGATAAAGAAACTCTACTTTACATTCTAAACCAGTGGTAATATCTATAGTTGCAGCAGATCTGCTTTAGTGAGCAGGCACGCGCTTTATCTCACCCAATGATCCTGCCAACATTCCCAAACATTTTCAGCTAAGCCAACAAACATTTCTGTATTTCTGTGGCAGAATGAGGCAGCACTGGCCCAGAGGAGTGCTGAGAAACTCTATTTAGCTGGTCAATAGGGCAGTGGTTAATGAGTTTTAAATTAAAAGCCATTAATATTCAAGTTTTTTACCGCTTCGTAGACCCTGTGTAAGCAAACACAGTGCAGACATTTGCTGGGGTTTAATTACCGTGGAGCAGTGGGAAGCATGGGGTGCAGTGCAGCCTTAACTGACTGCACAGCTCCACTGCCACTGGATGCAATTTACTGCATTTAACTAGAGCATCAAGAAACCCCTAATCTGCACTCTCGGCCATCAATTGTATTTGTTTTGTCTGCCTTACTACTGTAACAGTAAAACAAAGAAATAAAAGTGTCTACTTATCTCTCAGAAGGGTTGTCTCAACTATTTCAGGACTACATCAATTGACCTTTTATCCATATCTCAGTAATTCATTCTCATTCAAAACCCAATTCTGGTGGAAGCTCTTAGAGAAGAATGGGTGATTTTATACCATCTCATACTCAATAAAATACTACTGCACATTATCAAAAGCAGGGTAATTCCCATTGAAAAGGCTCTTAGAAGGACATCAGAAAGTTCTTTAAAAGGCCAGCTTTTGTACAAAACCAGAAATATTGCCAATTATATATAATGGCCAATCTTCGCGAACGCAGATCTGGGCAGGGCTCTCCCCACATGGGTGTGCCCTTCCAGCCTGCACAGTGGATTTTTTAGGTGAGGCTCAGCGTGCGCAGAACTGGCCCCACCGTTTAAGTTCTAAGGCTCATTTTGCCACGGCCGAGTAAGCTTGGACAGTGACAGTGAAAGTGAAGTCCTTAGGACTATCTACAGCACCCGGTACTAACTAGGGCTGACCCTGCTTTGGCATCCAAGATCTGACGGGATCGGACGGCAGGGAGGCATTTAGCTGCTGGAGGCGGTCCGTACTGAGAGACTCGAACTTGCGACCTTGGGTTTCGGAGACCAGAGTGCTCTCCACTACACCACGGGACTATTGCATATTACTGTACAAATTACACATGCTACATGTTCTCTTGTCAGATGCAAAATGCTGCCCTAGTATAACTCACTTTCTCAGAGAAAAAGCTTTAAAACTATCATAGTATCATAGAATGGATTGGGTTGGAAAAGACCTCCAAGATCATCAAGTCCAACCCTTGGTCCAACTCCAGTCCCTTTACCAGATCATGGCAGTCAGTGCCACGGCCAATCTGCATTTAAAAGCCTCCAGGGATGGGGAATCCACCCCCTCTCTGGGCAGCCCATTCCATTCAGGTTAAGATTACATAATTAGAGGCGAGTATAAATATGACTGAGCAGATACAAGCTCTCCAATAATGACCACTGAGAAACTTCCCAATCTAGTTCAGCTCCTGCCTGACACACATTCCATGAATGATGTTTCTTGGGAAGCTCAACAAAAATGAACCAATGCTCTCGGAGCACAGACTTGCTATTTTCAGTCAACAAGAACTTAGCTACCTTTATATCACTAAAGATCATTCCCCCCACAGTCACATTGTAGATCCATCCATGATGCATTTGCACGGTAAGTAAATTTTTATCTCCAAGTGCATCAGTCCTGCTTTTTCCTCCAACAATGAATGGAATGACAAGGAACACCAAAACCAAACCCAACAACTAATACTTAAGGAAGGACTTAAGAGCAACTGTGAGTAGTTGTTACACGTTAAATTTATGACCACTACAAAAGCAGAACCTAAAATATCTGTTTAAATTCTAATATATTGGAGCATATCCATGTCCTTTTCCAGTTGCAACAAATGAACACAGAAATGCAGATATATTTTATACTTTTACCTACCTAATTCCTGGCACTTAGCAAGTAAAGAATTTTCTGCAGAAATACAGATGCGTATAATGAAGCAATTCAAAATTTCTGGTTGCATTTTAGAATGTAATCCTGGGAGAACAGGAAATGGTTGAGCCTGAAGGCTACATCATGATTTCCTGCATCACTAATCATCAAAGCAGAAGACTTATGCAATAAGTGTCTGCTGGAAAAACCTGACCATAAAATAATGTCTTCCAAAAAGTATTCCTTTGAAGAAAAATTAGACTGAAGCTTTCTTAATAAAGACTCCTAGTGTTGACAGAATACAGTACAACTCCCCTAAATTAGTTGGAAAGGCTCAAACGCCAGTTGATTTGAGATGATTGAAATTATTTTATGATACATTATAAAACTGAGAACTGTCCAGATTCTAGAACTTCAGATAAATATAAAGCCATCTCAAACACATTTACTAAAAAGATGTTTTTCCCCGTAACCATGGAAGTTCAATATTTTTTTTAATAGAAAGTTCATAGAAGTAATAAGAACGGGCTCCTGATTGATAAGCAGGAGTCACAAACTACATGATATTTTAGGGTGGTGTATGCTATTATTCCACTCACATGTGGCACAGGAGAAAAGCAAAAGTATCCTGGCCAATTTGGGGGGGTGGGGGAGATACAAAATACAATCCTGATTTTTCTTCTGGAATCAAGTCAGACCACAGGCGTGAAGGAAAGAATTGGCAGGGGAAAGGCACACAGATTAAATGTAGCATTTGCAAAACTATATCTTCTAAACCCCAGGTTATCTGTAATGAGAAGCCTTACAGTCTCTGCAATGGGCCAGCAAATTAACCACATGTTGGACATAAATCCTAAAGGAAAAAAACCAAAAAACAGCCAAAGAATCTGAGGCTACAGAGGGAGGGAACTCCATGTGATTAATTCTTTCAAATCCATGAATGCAATGATGCTGAATTTTAATATTCTATTTCGTTTTTCTGGTGAGATTTTCTTTTTGCTCATTATGATTGTAATATTATTGGGCCAATTTATTCCTTCAGGGAAACCAGTGTAAATCCTGAATAGCATTCTTGGAGTTAAGCAGGATCTGAACGAGTGTCACAGCAAGGAAAATTTGGGTAAATCTACAAGCACAAAAGTAAGGATATTGCATGGGAAAATTTATCAGCTCCAGGTTCAGTCTTGCATTCTCTGCCTTTTGCAAACATTGATAAAGTTTGAAGACAAGTTTTGGGTGTTCCTGAAAAGCAGGACTGGATAACTTCTTAGTTGTTAAACAGAGGAACAAGTGGTTTTCTCAGAACTGGAACAATTCATGCTGAGCGACAGAGCTTGTTATCTGTTTCTGATTTCTATAAACTGTTAGTCAAATCAACAAGGCAGTTATCCTCTCTAACAATAAATTTATATCAGTACTTAATTAAAAAAAAATCAAAGGTTATGCATCACAAAGAAAAAGATTAGTATTGAGTACAAAAGGAGATGAAGTTACGTAAATCCTCTACTGGCTTGTGTCCACTTCCTAAGTTCAAACCACTGGCTAAGATCTTCAGCACCATTTCTTGTTCTGTGGACACATCATCCCTTTCCACCCACTGAAACAGCTGCATTCTGCTGGAACAACTGAATTAATAATAAAAGAAAAAAGATCACAACTCAGAGTTCACCAGATAAGCGTCTCTGTCAGTTCTCTTCTTTGGAAGAGCTAATACAAAGTGTGACTTCCAGAGTGTTGCAAAACTGTCTTCTCCTTGAGGAAACTTTCCAATTATAAAAAGAACATTGGGTCTACATAACAGTAATAATATTTGGCCTTTAGGGATTAATCTAGAACAGAGTTTATTATATGGAACGTAAAACTAATGATGTACAAAGCCAGTTTAAAAAAAAACTTACCTCAAAGATATGCTTGACATAACCATATCCTTTGACTAAAGGACACATTATTTCCTTCAGAGTCTGTGCTCAGAATCAGAAGGATCAGAACGTGGACTTTCAATGCAGAGTCGGTAACCAGTCCTGGTGCAGACTATGATTCAAAGCTGCACAGAACCCTGAGCACTGCTGGGCTCTCAGCAACATTTGCCATCCTTAGCAGTGCACCCCAGGCTGGAGCTGCCTGATAACCAGCCAGTCCCTGGAACCCTGAGAACAGCACAGACCTAGGGAAGGCAAGCATTGCTAACACACACCTGTAGGTTATCACTACCTTCTGGTAACTTCTAGCACAAACTGAGAACAGCACAGACCTAGGGAAGGCAAGCATTGCTAACACACACCTGTAGGTTATCACTACCTTCTGGTAACTTCTAGCACAAACTTTATGGAGATATCTCACAACACTGCAATTAGAAATCAAATTAGCTCTGCAATCATTACCTGAGAACAGCCTTTATCAAGTCAAGATGAAATGCAGTAGATGACATGATGGTAAGTTTTATGCTTCTTCCTCTACCTGTCCATCTACCTGCTTGTGTTTCATCCCAGTCACAAGGTAGTAAGAACCAGGGGGGATGAGGGAGTGGAGGGAAAATGCCCCTTCCAGTTCCACAAATAAGTATGATGTCAGGCAGTCAGGGCAAGTCTTTGAAGTAAAGCAGGGAAAGAAGAGGAAAAAAACTAAGGATTTATAAATTGCCTTCCAAGAAATAAAAAGTCAGAACAAACCAAAATGCCAAATCCACAACAAAACATAAAATGAAACACCAACCCAAATGTTTGTGAGATGTTCTTAAGAAAAGTATTTGAATTCTACCCAGCTGTCCCTTCTCTTCTTTAAAACAAACAATTGGAATAATGTTTTCATTGAAAAGAAAGGTTGTATTGGATGATCAAAAGGGGAAAAGCTACTGAGATAATCCTGTCTGGCAATCATAAGCATGTCCCCAAATTTTTCACCATCAAGAACCTGCTGCATGTTGCTCTTCAGTCGAACCAAACCTAAGAGCTCTATGTTAGCTGTGCAGGGCAGGCAGCAGGGTCTATTCTCAGGTGCGATTCAAACAAAAAGAGGAAGAAGGTTCAGTGTGACAAGAACCTGAAGTGCACTGAAGACACAACCCTGTCAGCTTTTACACTGAACAGCCTTTCCTGCCTGAGACTGCCTATGGACACTCCACAAACCAGCTGTTTCCTCTGTTCTTCATTTATGTATGAAAAGAGTGAAGGGATGATGCAGATCAACATAAACAGATAGCAGTAATTTGACAGTATTTAGTAAATGTAAAATGTTATATTTGCTATCTGTTGTACTTTGGAATTATTATGTAAATTCTCTCCCCTGCCATTAACTGCCCATGTCAGTAGTTGACAAAAAAAGTAGTTAACTGCTGATCACTTTGGGTGAGGGCAGGTTGTCTCTTTTGTTTCTGGGGAGGACACACGGCTCGGGGTGGGGGGAGGGTGTGGGTGTGCGGGGAAGAGGGGAAGACGTCTCGGGGCTGCTCCGAACTGCCCCTGGCTGCTGCGGCTGCCACTGCTGC